>WWET01005025.1:50372-60599 GCA_011038615.1 Limnodynastes dumerilii
AGAATATTCCACTTATCTATCACCCTTTAGTGAAGTAATTTTTCCGCACATTTCCTTTGAATCTACCACCCTCCAGTTTATATCCATGCCCTCGTGTTCTATTGCACCTTTTCTTTTGAAAAATGGTACCCTCCTCCAGCTGGTCGCAACCCTTGATGTATTTGAAAGCTGCTATCATGTCCCCCCTCTCCCTTCTCTGCTCCAAGCTATACATGTTTAGTTCCTCTAGCCTTTCTTGGTATGATTTGTTACAAAGGCCATGGACCATTTTAGTTGCTCTTCTTTGCACAGTCTCTAATGTATTTATGTCTTTCTGGAGATATGGCCTCCAGAACTGAACACGGTATTCTAGGTGAGGGCGTACCAATGATTTGATTGCGTAGTCAGGCTGACTCCACATGCTTAGTTTATAAAATCACAAAAATAGAATCAGAGCCAGCGTCAATAATAATCCTATACAATCCCATCTACACAATATGCAGATTTAATTATAGGGGCCGATTCAGTGGACGGTGATTTCTGGTCGCGATGCTATTCCTGTGAATTAACGTCACAGATTTTATCTCGCACCTCATAGAATTAAAATCTGAAAATCTTGGCTACCTTAATGGATGGGAATAGGCCCACTTTGCGCTTGTTACTGTCATCCATGTAGGAAAAGTGGGGTTTGTGTGTCATGATGAGATCACACTGGTAATGAGGCCATGGCATAGATCACGTGGATCTTCTACAGGGCTGGATACAATTACTACGGCATGTTTTTGCACTAATAACATTCAGCCGGGGAGACATGTGGAGGAATACAGGATATGCGACCCAGGGTGACTTCTCTGATATCATGTTTGAAGTGTGAATGGAAAAGAGATGCGCAGCTGCAGAGGTTCAAAGTCTGCAAGTTTTGGATTCACGAGCATGCCCCATTCACACCAAAATCGTGGGTTGTTGCCTTTCACACTGGACCCGTGTCTGCAGGGGCAGTGCAGGGTTGCTAACTCTCCTGGAATATCTGGGAGACTCCTGAAATTCGGGCAGTTCCCGGGAGATCCTGCAATTCTCCCGCAGAGGTCTTGAGGCCCGTGGCTTTGTGCCAACCACGGCCTCAAGTCCTGCCCCATTCCTGGCAACGCTAGTATAATAGTGTTACCTAGAGCACGAGGGACTTGACGCAATCTGCGTCATCAAGCCCCGCCCCCATCCTTAGTAAACCTAAAAAAGGGGGAAATTGGTATTCAGGGTGCAGGGCTTAATGAAATGATTTGCATAAATCACATCATTAAGCCCCACCCCCTACAGACATCTATGGCTTCCCTCTGGGATCTCCCGGAGGGAGACTGTTAAAACTCCTGAGGTAGAGACCAATTCCCATCCCCCAATTTATGTACTTTTAATGTAACCCAGGTTGGAAAACCCAGGAAGACTTTCACACTGCAGCATATCTGGGTCCGACCATGGATTAACCTCGACACATGATCAGGGTTATTCCTAGGTTCATGCCTTGGTGTGAAAGGGTTTCAGAGATTTTAGAGCAGGGGGAGGCAACTTGTGGGTGTTGGAAAACTACATGTCCCATCATGCTTTGCCACAGGTATCATCTATGCCTATGATCTTGGAGCATGCTGGGAGTAATAGTTTCATCTGAAGGGCAAAAGGCTGCCTATACCTGGGTTAGTGTGTATATAGTCGCAATAGAAATCTTTGGATCTAAAGCTAGGTACACAGAGGAGCCGATCCAGAGGTGGGCTTACACCAGCTGGCGTGACGTTCCTCTGCATGATGTTCTACTGCACATGCTCAGAGCTGAAGTGCGCGCAGTCACGGCCCAATCAGATCTAAGTACAACTCGGGCTGCGTCGGTTTGCGTTCTGAGGGGCATGTTGAGGCAGGAAAGAGGTGGAGGGATGAAGTCAATGTACAGTAAGGGGTGTGTCCAAGCATAAAAAAGGACTGTTTACATCATAACATTTGCACCAGGTCATGTCCAGGCTGACCTTCCCTGTCCTATATCTTACCGTAGCATTAGGATGTGACACCTTGAACTCCTTATAAAGGGTTAAAATGGCTGTTGACTTATTGGGCGTGTGTTCTATCATTTCTACATACATCATTTTTGTATAAAAAAAAAATAAAAAAAACTTATTTGCTATTTTCTGACGTTTACTTTCCGACACAGACCCCCTCAATAATCAGAACCTCCGTTTACAGTCATCAATACACTGTGCAATGTATTTGGCCATGTAGCATATCCTCCAACATGACCCATTCCATTAGTTACAAAATACTCTGCACCTCAGTTTCCAACTGTCAGTTACTATGGTAACCACGATTGTTGAAGAGGCAAATCGTTTTTTAAATATCAGTTAATTTAAACCAGGTGAGTGACAGTTGGAAGCTCAGAAGCGGATTAAATTGTACCTAATGGAATGGGTTATGTTGGAGGGTTTGGTGTCTGCATTGAGCTTATCTGCTGTGTGTCCGTGCCCCACCTGCCATGATTGCTGCCAATCCGAAGGCCTCCGTTTGTACGCACACTCTTTTTTGAGGATTGGCACCAACTCTGGATCATCCCCTTAATGATGGCCGGCTGCACTGTCCAGGGCCTGATTATGGGTTACAGGCATCTTAGGATAAGACACTCAAAGCCATGACACACCAGGCATCCCCCAATGATACAGGACCTGATTCAGAATCAGGAACGTAAGGAGACTTGTGCAAGTCTTTTGCGTCAGTCCTCTGACGAGTAACGTGCGTGCCAGATGTTCTGAGTCGTAACGCCTTCCGTACAGAACTTTTCTCTGTGGAAGGGGCCGGCCATTCATTTCTACATGCCTAATCAATGCCAGACAGGCAGGGATAGGCATGATAATGAAGGGATGGGGGCGGAGAGCTGCAGTTCCGCACGGTGAAGTTAAGGTAGGGTTATGGACACGTAATCGGGCCCATTATGCCAGGCCCGGCAACGGGTGGGAGCTGTGACAAGCCCTGAGGTTCAGAGGGACCTCTGCAATCCACTCTTGGGGAGAGATGGGGGCCCCCTCAAAAACGTGAGTGTACCAGGGCCCCATGATTTCTGTTGCCAGGCCTGCATTGTGCTGACGTCCCTGTGGTATGATGACAGTATTTAAAAATTGTGTCCTATATCCCTGCATTGAGGTCTATGGAGGCAGCCGTTTTCATGGAGACAAGATGTAATCAAATTACATGAAATTACTCTTTTGGTGATCCTATCTGGTCTATATACCCACATTATATACTAATAGAGGGATTTTGGGCACTTACAGATCAGTGTAGGGTCAGACATACCCCCACTGTGGGGCGAAGTTCCGCCGTGAGGCGTCAGACACCCCACCAGGTTTCAGAATTTCCATCCTAGATTTAGGGAGGATTTTGTGGTTGACAATTCAAACACTTCCCATAACCTTCTAGTTTGTATCTAACGTTCCAGAACAACACATTGTTTCTATCAGGGAGTTGGTTATTAAATCTGATGCCAGCAGGGTCACTTTTATTCTCATTTATATTTCGCCCTTTTTTTAAACATGTATTTATTTATTAAAAGTTAAGTTTTAATTAACCATATAATCAGTTTACAAATCTCCATGCTAATTAATCAATAAGGTGTGCACTACCGAATGGTCCACTGCGTCTTCCCCTCTGGGAATTCTTTTTTTTCTGTGCTCAGTATTTTTGGACCACCTATGTCAGTGTTGGCTAACCTGTGACACTCCAGGTGTTGTGAAACTAGGAGTCCCAGCATGCCTTAACTGCAAAAGCATAGCGGATACCTGACAAAGCATGATGGGAGTTGTAGTTTCACAACACCTGGAGTGTCACAGGTTAGCCATTACTGACCTATGTAGTAGCACCCTCCCATCATACTTTTTGGTCTATTGTGATACTTTATTGTTACACTTTGGTCTGTACAGGACACACACCCTTTGACGGTACAGGACACACCCCCTTTGACGGTACAGGACACACCCCTTTGGTGCAGCGCCTTCATTGTGATAGCACTATCTCCCTGATATTCGTTTTTAAAAGTTGGTAACTGTGCTTTATAGGTTACTGTGCCAACCCCAGACTTGAGAAGACCAGGATTTCCCAAAACTGAACCTGGGTGAGGGTAGAGCACCCCATGTCCATCTGCAAATCCAATCCAGTGGAGATTACATAACCTCACCAGGCGTAAGTCAATGTACAATGGATGTCCAGTAATAGGTCAGTGTGACTGCAGCAAAAAGCACTATTGTTCTCCCTGTCAGCTATAGCTAATGTACTTGGCAAGCCTTGAATGAAGATTTTAATAACACAACACAAACAAGACTATACGAGAAGGGAAACAATAGATTGTTTGGCAATTGGATTAAATAAGGAAGTTGTTGTTCAGTGCTGCCAGTGAAATGATGGATTTTTAAGTCCTGCTAATCAAAGGGTCACCCTGCAGACACCACTTTCAGGCCCGGCCCGGAAGGGTTGGTCACTTCCTCTCTACTGACAGCCGCTTCCTGAAATCTGCTCATTTACCCAGAATGACCATTAATGCTGCGCTACACGGCGGTGCTCTGTTCCAGCAGATACGTGGATGTGTACTCCGGTGTCTGTGTAATAGGATATTCTGCTGCTAAAGACCCTCCAACATGACCCACTCCACCAGGTACACAATACTCTGTTCCTGAACTTTCAACAATCAGTAACTATGGTAACCGCATGTGTTCCAGAGAAATGTTTTTCAAACATCCGTTAATTCATGAAAACCAGGGTCCGGATCGTAAACGAAGTAAGACAGGGGGCTTGCGCAAGTCTGTTGTGTAAGCCCCCTGTTGGGGAACATCTGCACATGCGCCAGATGTTCCCTTAGCGTAAGTACTAACTTAGGTAACGCAGTTATGTCCGTATGGGGAAGGGGCAGACCCTTCACTTACGATGGCTCTATCCATGCCATATTGTGTACCTGGTGGAATGGGTCCTGTTGGATAGGGTATGTACAGTACGGTTGCAGTCTCCATTCTGATGGCCTGCTTTTTGTGAAATGGAGACAACCGAAAGTTATTTTTAGGCTGTCTCTATTTCAAATAGGGTGCCATTTGGGTATATAAGTAACCTCACCGGGGCATTTTAGTATTTGGGGGGGGGGGGTTAGGGTTAGGACCGGGGAGGGTTAGGGCCTTAGAAGGGAAGGGTTAGGGTCAGGCTGCGGGGAGGGGGGTCTTAGGGTTAGGCTATAGAGAAGGGAGTATTAGGGTCAGGCTAGGGAGAAGGGAGGGTTAGGCCAGACTGCGGGGAAGGGAGGGCTAGGGTCAGGCTGCGGGAAAGGGAGGCTTAGGGTCAGGCTGCAAGGAAGGGAGGGTTAGGGTTAAGGTAATGGAAGAGGAAGGTTAGAGTTAGAATTAGGGGTAGGGTTGGGGTTAGTTTAGCCACTCACCTTTCGGAGCACCGTGTTTGGTGCTCCGGGGATCGATTGCTATGCCTCTTCAAGGTCAAAGCAATCGATATCTCAGCCAGTTCGAAACTGGCTGGGAGAGAACGGCCCTATCGAAATAGGGCCATTCTTTGTGGGGACCCACACCCCTATAATGTTAAATTTCTGCTGTAATGTGGCACAAAGAAATCTATTTATTGGATCGTATGAAATCTTATTTCTTCCCATTGTCATTTGCCCGTCTACTAATAATTCATGCGGTTTTGCTGGTAAATACATCATTATACAAGGCACACAACGAACAGATATGTTACGGGAATAAACACCTGACCAGACAGTGCTGTGGCGGATTGGATATCTTTAGCCGTTGATTGATTATTTGTTCTACATTATTACTGTCTTGGCTTCTCCCCCATTAATTACAGCTTTCAAAAGGTTTCCGAGCTGAGATGCACAATTCTATTTTTCACAAATGACAGAACATACATCATTTTCTGGTTTGTAAAGATTTTCTTTGTTATAAACACATTGATTTTTACAACGGAGAGCAAACGTCTGTCTCACCCTAGGACAGCATTACAGCCACAGCAGCTCTTCTGAAGTCAGTCTCCACACAGCACACTAGCAGGAAGGAGTCAGCTACAGAGGAACACAGCTGCAGCCCCACCAATTAACTAACCACATGAGCTACAAAGGCAGAACACTGCTATCAGCTCTAAGGTATCACCTATGTCTATTATTGAGTACAATTGAAAATTAATTAAAGGAGACGTTAGACTGTGATTTTGCCTACTAATCCAATCTAACAAGTTACCAACAATTGTTTTATGTCTTTGCTGTACTAACCACCCTGTGTACTGCATACTGTGACTAAATTAGTTATATAGACACTTGTCTTATTGTGTACATTCACTTATTTATGCATGTTTGTATTTAGTTGCTTTCGTTTGTGTGAGGGACCTGCACATCTGTAGGTGTTCTTTTACATACTTCCAGCACCTATCAGTACACGTGCCCTTTTTCAGCGCGGGGTAATCTTTTTCCTTTTTCACATTTCCTATTGACCTAGAGGAGTTAGGGTAATTCCTTTTTACCCCCAGCAGCAGAATAAGTTTCCCACACCCCACACATACTTCCGGCAGCGCCATCAGTGTCAACCTCCGATGTGAGGACAATATTTGGGGCCAGATTTACTAAGATGCGGGATTGGAAAAGTGGAGATGTTGCCCATAGCAACCAATCGGATGCTAGCTGACATTCTCTAGTATGTAATAGGAAAGTGAGAGCTAGAATCTGATTGGTTGCTATGGGTAACATCTCCACTTTCCCAAACCCGCAGCTTAGTAAATCTGTCCCTTTGAGTACTACTTGCTATTTACCATGGCTGGAGACCAGCAAAGTATTTTGGAGTTCTGTGAATTTTACTTTGGAAGCTAAACTTTAGTAGTCAACAAAATGGTGGTTACTCGCATACGCACGCAACTGCACACAGAAAGATAAGGGTGGTCTATGGAAGTGTAAGTCTGTGAGAGCACGAATTTGCGAGGGGAGTGACTGGGGTTTTGGTGGGTGTTCCTTGCTGCGTGCGTGCATTTATTTGCGGTCGCAAATGCAAACACATCTCTGAATACGGCCCTTTATGTGCATGCGAAGGGTCCGTAAGTATGCGCACATAGCGGAAAGTGCACGCTCCCGACATTTGCGTGTCCAGATTCCTACCTTAAGTTTTTACGACTAGGGACCGGATTCAGTTTTCCTTGCGTGCGGGGATCTGTACGTCAGCTAGAGAGAGGGGAGTGCACACCCCCTGTCACTCCCTCTGTCACTCCCCTCTCGCGTGCGGGCTTCATGGCAGCTTGCGCTGCTATAAGCCTGTATTAAGTGTGTAATACGTATCCGTGGTCCGTAGACCACTGATCCTTTGCAGTGTGGGAGCCCCCTCCCACACTATACACTTAACATGCTTCCCCTCACCAGCTTTAGCGGGTCGAAGGGAAGCACAGCCCGTTTCCTCGGAAATGGGTTCGGATGGAACAAAGTTCCGTCCGATTGTTTATACGCTAGGGATACTATAGTAATTCTAGCGTAACATCTGGAGGGAGCATGCGACCTCCAGTGAAGTCGGGTCACTTACGCACCTTGCGTGCGTAAGTGCCCTAACGTTAATAATTCTGAATCCGGACCTAGGTTACTAGCGGTATTGGAAATGTTCCCTTTTCGAAATCTGGATCCAATCCTCTCTTATGCAAAATAGTGGTGTGATGTTATTCATTTCTAAGCTGATCAATAGGTGTTTGCAGAGTCCAAGTGATCTACACAGGAACAAATAAAATATCCCAGCATGCTACCTGTAGCTGGCCTGCACATGCTAAACCTTGGTGGACAGCTGGAAAACTCTTTTATATAAGCGGCTTTTCCAGTACAGATCTGATGACTGGGGCTTTCTGCTAATTAAGGACATTTTGGATGGTCCTCATTAATGTTGGTCTCCCTGTAGAGTAGGTCAGGAACTCCTGACCCATTGTGTGCTCCTTGTCACTCCTGGTACAGTTGACCACCTGAAGGACATCAGGAATAGAGACCTCAGATGTCTGTGTAGGCGTCTATGGGTTTAATCATGTTGTACTTCTGAAGGTCACGCAGGGCTCTTGGGGAGGATCGGGTTTTGTTTTGGTAACTGGTGAGAATAACTTTGTTTGTGCAGAGCTGTCCGCTGATTACTTTCCTGCGATGTCCCATCTGGAGATGTCCTCCTGATCTCTTCTCCATGTGCTGGATGAGAACAGCCTCTTGTTTCCTGTGAGATTTGACACCCTGTGCAGATCCGTCATGGGCGATAATTAGCTCCATCATGTTCTTGTGTCAGAAATTTTATAAAGGTCGTTAAATAACATCTACTAATGAACTGACACTCTGTGTTTCCCCATTCTTTCTATTATATTTTCTGAAAGATAACTACTGATAAATAATGCTCATATTTATTAAACCGAGTACACACTGGGACTTTCCAACAGATAATCTTTCTAGTCACATAATCAAAAGACCATTACACTAGATATCTCACCAGTGTGTACTGTCCATTTAAACTGGAGGGTGGAAGATTCAGAGGAAATGTGTGATAATGACTTCACTGAAAGGGTGATAGATAAGTGGAATATTCTCCCATCTGAGGTGGTTGAGGTAACACAGTAGAACAGTGTAAACATGCTTGGGATAAATATAAGAATATCCTAAATCTCACACTAAATTGAGGGTAAATAGGGTCAGCATAGTTTTAAATAAACAACGGGGTAGACTGGATGGGCCATGTGGCTCTTATCTGCCATCACTTTCTATGTTTCTATGTCCATAAATATCCTAATAGACACAGGACACACTGCAAAAATGATTATTACAATCATAATTCTGAACATTTCCTCTACACTTACCACCATCCGGTTCATACACATGCCTATGTGTTCTAATACATGTATTTCTTTGAATAATGCCCCCTCCTGTAGCTGGTTACATTGATATATGTGAAAGCTGCGATTATATACCCCCTGGCCCTTCTCTGCTCCAAGCTATACATGTTTAGTTCTAGTATTTGTCTGTATGGTGTGTGACACAGGCCATGCACCATTTTAGTTGCTCTTCTTTGCACAGTCTCTGATGTATTTATGTCCTTCTGGAGATACGGCCTCCAGAACTGAACACATTTTCCCCGATCCAGATCTGAGCACAAATGACAGCCTCCTGTGTGCTGTACTTGCGTGGCATAAGGGAGGATTTGTTACGTGTGATCCACATAAGCAAGTAAACGGGACATCTGTTTGGGGAGTAAGTAACAGCTTGTGGTGTACGGGCACAAAGCAGAGAGCTCTCTGCTGCTATGTCTCCTGATACACTCTGCTAGTGCCGGGTTGTGTAATGTGTTTGGAAAGGTCACACACTGTTATCAGTTGTACAGAAGCTTCGGTTGTAGTGTTTATGCTGTAAAGCAATGGAGAAACGAATTTACAGGAAAACATGAAGATATAAATATGTTTTTACTGAGCTTTAAAAAAAATAAATGGCAATCTCACAATACCCTGGCAGTGATTCCATATCCGTTTAGTGTATTATGCTGGACAACAATCAGGCTGACCGGTACTAAATTAGCTTCTGAATGAGGGTCCCCCTCACTTACACCGTTGCGAGCCCCCGCATTGTGAATGAGGGACAGCCGAAAGCTGTGGGGCCTTACCCCGGGAGGCTGCAGGCACAATGAGGCCGCCCAGGCACTGTCTGAAAAGCTTCAAAAGGTGTTGGGGATGTTCAGAGGTGGGATTCAGCCGGTACTGTCCGGTTCTGCAGAACCGATACCTAATGCTAGGTATGGTTCTGCGAACCGGTTGCTAATGAGCGCCGCTATAAACAGTGGCGCTCATTAGCAACCGATTCTGCGAACCATACCTAACATAGGTATCGGTTCTGCAGCGGCGCTGCCATCGCCAGCCTTCTCCCCGGCCTCCTCCCCCTATGAATGACGTTGCGTGACCTGGGGTCACGCAGCGCCATTCAACGCCAGCGTCCCGCCGCGGAGCAGAGCGCGGCAGGACTCCGAAGGTAAGTGTGGAGGGAGGGGAGAGACAGGAGCCTGGGCACTTGATGGGGATACTGGTGGGAGCTGGACAATGATGAGGGTACTGGTGGGAGCTGGACAATGATGAGGGTACTGGTGGGAGCTGGACACATGATGAGGGTACTGGTGAGAGCTGTATACATGATGAGTGTACTGGTGGGAGCTGGACACATGATGAGGGTACTGGGTGGGAGCTGGACACATGATG
>WWET01005025.1:71710-82566 GCA_011038615.1 Limnodynastes dumerilii
CAGGGATGGACGGCATAGTACATAATAATATACAGTACAGACATACAGCGCAGGGATGGACAGCATAGTACATAATAAAATACATTACAGACGTACAGGGCAGGGATGGGCAGCATAGTACATAATAATATACAGTACAGACATACAGGACAGGGATGGACGACATAGTACATAATAATATACAGTACAGACATACAGGACAGGGATGGACGACATAGTACATAATAATATTCAGTACAGACATACAGGGCAGGGAGAGTAGTGATATAACATAATAATAAACAGTACAGACATGCAGGGCAGGGATGGACAGAATAGAACATAATAATATACAGTACAGACATACAGGACAGTGATGGACAGCATAGTACATAATATACAGTACAGACATACAGGACAGGGATGGACAGCATAGTACATAATATACAGTACAGACATACAGGACAGGGATGGATAGCATAGTACATAATATACAATACAGACACACAGGACAGGGATGGACAGCATAATATAATAATAATATACAGTACAGACATACAGGACAGGGATGGATGGCATAGTACATAATAATATACAGTACAGACACACAGGACAGGGGTGGACAGCATAGTACGTAATAAGATCTAAAAATATCACAAAAACACAATAAAGTGAAGCAAGCCCAGACAGTAAGGCAAAATGCAAGGTGTCAAGCTTGGCATATCAGGGTGAAGAGGATAGAGAGCAGTGAGAGGTTTAAAGGGAGCAAACCACATTAGTATGGAATGGACTTGCGTGTATACAATCCTAAAGTGCGTGTGTGGGAGGGTAGTACATTTCCTAAGCACAGACCTTACAAGTTCTGACTCCCTATCTTAACATTTTATGCACCTGTCCCTCGTAAAATGGGGCAGGTGCATAATGGAGAATTATACGGAAGGACTTATCCAAACCCGATTTCCATACATTTCTCCCCCCTCCTCACCATGTGCACACACTGTACACATGGCGGATCGCACGGAACATGCATCAAGAGGCTACATATCCGTGTGCAAACCTGCTGGGCGCAAATGCTAAACTGCTACCACCTACACTATGTAACCGATGTGTGGTCTGTTTGGCTGACTTCTAGGGCCAGATTTACTAAGCTGTGGGTTTGGAAGAGTGGAGATGTTGCCCATAGCAACCACTCAGATTTTAGCTGACATTCTGCAGTATGTAAAAAGAAAGTGAAAGCTATAATCTGGTTGCTATAGGCAAATTCTCCACTTTTCCAAACCCGCAGCCTAATAAATCTGGCCCCTAGTGTTCCAGAACTTTCTAGAGGATTGTAAATTCACGATGATGGTAATTTATATGTAAACTCCTTCCCTCTAGGGTTTTATGTGGGATATCGCCGAGGAGTTTGGCGCCTTGCTGGTATTTGCTGAACACCGCTATCCGCAGCTTAATAAATCTGGCCCCTAGTGTTCTAGAACTTTCTAGAGGATTGTAAATTCACAATAATGATGATGATGGTAATTTATATGTAAACTCCTTCCCTCTAGGGTTTTATGTGGGATATCGCCGAGGAGTTTGGCGCCTTGCTGGTATTTGCTGAACACCGCTATTATGGACAATCTATGCCTTTTGGTAACCTATCCTATAGTGTAAGTATTTTATTAATAGCATCAGACAGACCGTGCTATGAAAAATCACGTGTTCTGGCTTCAACGGTTCCCCTTTCTTTTTCAGGATCCCAAACACTTGAATTATTTAACCTCTGAACAGGCTCTGGCAGACTTTGCTGTTTTAATACGATTCTTTAAGGAGAGCTCTGAAGCCAAACACAGCCCGGTGATTGCCATCGGAGGGTCTTATGGGGGGATGTTGGCCGCCTGGCTACGGATGAAGTATCCCCACGTTGTAGTGGGGTAAGTGTTAATGTTTCAGGCACAATACAAGTACTTACTGGGGTGAAAGTCATTCAATAGTATAAAACAGAATATTGTAACGTTCCAAGCTTTTACTTTATTTTTGTTTTAGCAAAAATAGAGAAGTAGTGATGCCCCTTTATAGATCGCTGGTACGACCTCACCTAGAATACTGTGTTCAGCTCTGGAGGCCATATCTCCAGAAAGACATAAATACATTAGAGACTGTGCAAAGAAGAGCAACTGAAATAGTGCATGGCCTGTGTCACACACCATACCAAGAAAGGCTAGAGGAACTAAACATGTATAGCTTGGAGCAGAGAAGGGAGAGGGGGGACATGATAGCAGCTTTCACATATATCTAGGGCTGTGACCGGCTAGAGGAAGGGGCATTTTTCAGAGAAAGAGGGGTAATAGAACACGAGGACATGAATATAAATTGGAGGGTGTGCAGAAAAATGATATCACTGAAAGGGTTATAGATAAGTGGAATAGCCTCCCATCTGAGGTGGTAGAGGGTAACACAGTAGAACAGTGTAACATGCTTGGGATAAATATAAGGATATCCTAAATCTCAAACTAAATTGAGGGTAAATGGGTTCTAGGGTCAGTATAGTTTTAAATAAACCACTGGGCAGACTGGATAGGCCATGTGGCTCTTATCTGCCGTCACTTTCTATGTTTCTATGTTGTAGTTCTGCCCTGAGGTCTACTTGAGTTTTAGTTGGATCAGACGGGTTAGTTCAAGATCAAAATATTGATTAATATGTAGAAAATGGTATTTACAAAAAAAATGACTTTCACCCTTCATCTTATAAGCTTTGCACAAGATCGACATTCATTTTGCTGACATTTATACATTCTACAACATTAGAGGACAAGAATAGGCCCCTAGGGTGTTTAAACCGGAAGGCCCGCCAGCTACAGTTACAGAGCCACACCCACCTGATAAAGTATGTCAGTCATATGCCATGGCTCTGTATATAATGCTGCCAGGAGTAGCAGTGGTGGGGGATGGATTGAACCGCTATCCATACTCCAGCCAAGCCTTCCGCTACTACTCCTGGCAGCATCGTGTACAGAGGAGACTCGCGGCACGCTACGAATATGCTTCAGCCGGAGGCCGCAGCTTTGTAATATTGTTGCAGCGACTGTCCTATGAAGTGGTTTATAAACAGTTCTTTGTGCTTCAGCAGCTGATTAATTAATAATAACTAATCGGCTGCGGCCGGTGCATGCGCATTTTTGGTTGAGTAAGAAAGGGTCCCCCAAAGGAGGCTCTGCCCCAGACAGGATTGTGTCCCTGACAACACTGAGGTCAATAGTATCATTCTATTGACCTTGGCATTGTTGACAGATAAAGGTCAGATAAGGGGCCATATGCAGACTACTTAGCGTTTTTTCCTACTGCGCATGCGTAGTACATTTTTTACGTTATCTACGTAACTTTTCCTTACGTAGATTGCGTAAATGCGGACTTTCAGACCGCATTTACACAATCTACATAAGGAAAAGATACGTAGATAACGTAAAGAATTTACTACGCATGCGCAGTAGGAAAAACACCGGATGTATATGTTATATGTCCGGTAGTCTGCATATGGCCCTAGGTCCGCAGCCTAACTCTAACCGCCAAACTTTGGCCCTGATTCCCACTTAATAACGTACCTAAATATACGCAGGCCGTGAGCATCTCTTGGCGATTTTATGCAAATTGTGCATGTGCGATCCAGTGGTTACTATCCCTGCCTTATGAGATCCGCAAAAAGGGGGCGTGCCACTACTCCTTAAGTAGAAAGTTAAGAAAAGTGGGTTGGGTTCGCAAATAGCGAAATATGGACGGCGAGTAATGGAAGCCCATGCAGCCTTTGGATTGTATTTACAACTAAGAGCGAGTTCGGTACGGACAGATCCGCCCCTAATCCTTCCCCCGTTTTTAGGTACCTTAGGGCTACCTTAACTCACCGTGCGTGGATTCCTCCTTAAGCTAATCTAAATCCCTCCCACTTCCAACTTAACACTCCCCGAGGCGGCATAAGTACACCTCTGTAAAACCCAATGTGGTCTGCTCCGAATTCAGAGAGAACGTATAGAAGGGAACAATAGATCTACTATATAACCAGTTAACTCCCCACAAGCGCTGGCTGACATGGTATGTGCAATACCTAAATCCAAAACCATAAACACAAAAACAGCCGCACTGGAGAGAACTCGATATATAAGTGTGTAAATGTATGGCTTTTTTACATACTTCTACGTATATCCAGTTCTCTCCAGCTCGGCTGTTTTTGTGTTTATATGCACACCTCTCTGACTAAACTACTCCGTGTGGTTTTTAAAGACCGCACGTAGGCAATCTACACAGCTAATTGGTACGTAGATTGCGTAAATGTACCACTGCGCATGCACGGTAGTTAAATTCTTAAAATTACGCACTTAAAAGCCGGAGCTTCTTTGGTGTGAATCTGGTGCTTTATCTCTAACTGAGTCTAACCCTAATTAAAAAGCTAAATGAAGCTAGTGGTTCCATGGTTAGGTTTCTCTAGTGGCTCCATGGTTAGGTTTCTCTAGTGGCTCCATGGTTAGGTTTCTCTAGTGGCTCCATGCTTAGGTTTTTCTAGTGGATCTCTGCTTAGGTTTTTCTAGTGGATCCCTACTTAGGTTTTTCTAGTGGATCCCTACTTAGGTTTTTCTAGTGGTTCCATGGTTAGGTTTTTCTAGTGGCTCCATGGTTAGGTTTTTCTAGTGGCTCCATGGTTAGGTTTTTCTAGTGGCCCCATGGTTAGGTTTTTCTAGTGGCCCCATGGTTAGGTTTTTCTAGTGGCTCCATGGTTAGGTTTCTCTAGTGGCTCCGTGGTTGGGTTAGTTAGTGGCTCCATGGTTAGGCTGGCTATTTTATTAAATGCAGAAATCCATATTTAAATGACTTATAGAGTGGTCAAAGCGTAATAAAGCGATGTCTAGATACTTATACGGTTTGCGCTGTATTAATCATTTCTCTTTCTCGCAGGGCTCTTGCCGCTTCGGCTCCTATCTGGCAATTTGAGGATTTGGTTCCCTGCAATTTGTATTATCAAATCGTGACAAACGACTTCAAAAAGAGTGGACCCGGATGCGATGAAAGTATCTCCAAATCTTGGTCAGCCATAAACCGTATGGCAGAAACCGGTAAGGGTGAATCTAACACAGAGTACAGAATCTAACGGCAAATAACCATCTTCGTCAGTATAACATTTGGGAATAGCTGTGCCCCTGTAAAAGTCTTAAAAACACCTTTATCAATCAGGGGTGGAAGTTGACAGACTAGCAAGGAGGTGCGGCTTACATCTTGATGGGTGGAGCCAAATGGGTCTGGGGTGGGACTTGGCAGGACAGCTGCCAGTGTCGATGTAGAACGCTGTTTTAAACTGTTGGCCTAATAGCTGTCTTACAGCACAGGGGGAGCAGCTGCCACAGACTTCCCTCGTAACAACCGCCTGTAGTTACGCCCCTAATATCAACATCTAAATGATCCTAATTGCATGTTCTTTTTGGTTGTTAAGTTTAACTGACATGTCCAATCATTGGCCAATTACCTTAATTCTACACCAAATTATCCAGTTATTTGGGCCAGACTCCTGTCTAATGTGGTGCCTGTGTGCAATATTTAGAAATGAATTCAAGAGCTCACATTGGGCTGGACCCCGACTTAAGTAAGTGCTTGAAATTAGTTACTCCTGGGCTAAACCATGTTGATTTCAGGGGGAGTCAAGTTAATTGTATTCTTTGCATGCAGGGATATATCTTTGAATTGCTTACTGCACACAGATAATGACCAGCTTTACTATCACATTGTTATTTAGACTTGGGATAGGAAACATCACCTCTCAACTCTAATACTGTTTACAACAGATGATATATGACTCCCCTGCAATCACCATGGTTTATCCCAGGAGTAACTCATTTCAAGCACTTAAGTCTGGATCCAGCCCAGTGACTGGCCAAATATGGCTGTCCAAGGGCTGTCAAACGGCATTTTGATAATGGGAAAGGTGGGGCACCAGCTGCCTAAAATTTAACGAGGACCCACTTCAGTTTGGGTGGTAGAGTTCTGTGCTATGAAACAATCCCCACTTAAAAAACTACCTTAAATTTTATGCAAATGCCCCTGTGCCTAAGGGACTTGTCTGTAATGGTCCCTGTGTAAGTCTTTAGCCAAACCCTTACTTCACGATTTAAATGCCACCGCCCACCTTGTATACACACTGTTCGCATGACGGTCCTCATCGAAATGGGTTGCTTCGCGTAATTCTGTTTCGTTTGTAGTGAGTTCCGATGCGTAACCGCGATGTTTGTGCATGTGCAGAACACACACAGAGTACTAATGCATTCTGGTTCTTGTCCTAAGGACTGGATCCAAATCTCCACAGCTGCTGTGCTCAGAGCTGCGAAGCCAGATCGCTGCTCTATCCAGTTCTATGCAAGTGACATGAGAGCAACAGGGAACCCTACCTTAAACTTTCTACATTGTCCTTGCTCCAAATGCAGATGGTGTGGAAATCTGGATAGTACGTAAGGGCTTAACTCATTTACTAAGCTGTGGGTTTTAAAAAGTGGAGATGTTGCCCGTAGCAACCAATCAGATTCTAGCTGACATACTCTAGTACGTAATAGGAAAGTGAGAACTTTCTAGTTCTGATTGGTTGCTATGGGCAACATCTCCACTTTTCCAAACCCGCAGCTTAGTAAATCTGGCCCTAAGAGACAGACTCATAAATCAGCTTTTTGGATTTAATGTGGTGCACACAAATGGTGAATATTCTCAGTCATATACAAGCGAGCAGACAGTGCCTTCCATCGTTGTGCACAGTGCACTTTGTGAAATTTACTTCTGATTCTCTGTTGAAAAATACACGATGGCTGATGTTTTTGCAGCTGCTCAACTCCTGGGTCACTGTTATAATGTGGGAAGATTCTGGTTTTACAGCTTCTGTTTTTTTTTTTTTTCTTATTATTATACTGTATTTGTACTGACATCATTTTGATAATTTCTTCTCCTTCTCCATTAGATGACGGTATCCGATGGCTCTCCAACGCATTTCACCTGTGCTGTCCTCTTAAAAGCAAGGATGACATTGCATCGTTCAAAAACTGGCTGAGCGAGACTTGGGTGAACCTGGCGATGGTGGATTACCCATACCCTGCCGGCTTCCTGGAGCCTTTACCTGCCTGGCCTATACAGGTAATTGGGATTCGGATCCTGTAATCACAAGGCCTAGAGTAGCATTAATAGGGGGTCTGCTACATAGTTTGTTGGTCATAATTATTTTGGTGGTTTCCTTACCTGGCCACACCCTTCTGTTGAAACGGTTGGGTGACTATTTTTTATAACCAGTTGAATAATGTGTAAGCATAGTAATAACAGCAGTAGATGCACTGGAGGTTAATCCACAATAATGAGTAAGTAATATGCTTAACCAGGTTGCTGATTTATTACATACACAGGCTTCATGCACGATCAATATGATCAATTTTGCATGCAGGAAAAAAATTATTTAGATGTACAATGAAAGGAAAAGGTATCAGGTTTCACATAAGAAAAACACTGCTTCTAGTAGCTTTTTAAAGGTAAAAATGATTTGACAAAGGCTGAGGAAGAAATCTCCCTGACACAGATTCCTCTCACAGAATCTCTGACTGAACACAAACACTGACGGAATCTGTGACTGGAATCTGAGCTCTGGACCACAGTGCAGGGCTTTATATAGAAAGCTAAAGGGTGGGAACTTACTGCATATGCTCAGTTACTCAGCCTAGTGCTGATGTCATAGCTGTAATTAAAGAGACCACACTTAGTGCCCCTATTTTCAACACCTCCATATTGTTAAAAAATATCCCTAGTAAAGGACATGTCTATGTGGTTATTGTACTGGATTCCCACCTTAACAGAATGGTTAGTGGAGGATTATGGGCAAGACAAAAGCAGTGGAGGATTATGGGCAAGACAAAAGCAGTGGAGGATTATGGGTAAGACAAAAGAAGTGGCATATCTACTGAATGATGAGCTGTTCTACTTAATATAATATTTCTATAGAGTATATTTATAAAAAAAAAAATTCTATGTTGCTTGACCAGCGCTTTTTAAATGAAATCCCTAAATTATGTTTTGTTAAAAGAAAAACCAAATTTACTATAATAGATCATCTCACTGGAATGTCTATATTCTCATGTAGGTGGTTTGCAAGTATTTGAAGAATCCGAAACTTGGGGACAAGGAACTGTTACAGAATATCTTCCAGGCAATTAATGTATATTACAACTACACCGGGGAGACGCCGTGCCTCAACACCTCTCAGACCGCCGTAGGCAGCCTAGATGACCTTGGTTGGAGTTACCAGGTAACTTACCTGTCTCTTGCTGGTGTATGGCTGATGCAAAGATAGTTTTGTTGTACATTGTGCTTACTAACATCTGCTTTTTGCCTTAATTGCATGCGCATACACTTACTGTACATTGACTATGGTCACAATACCATTTGGGTTGGGTCTGGATCAGCTGTGATCTATTAGCAGGTTTTTATATAGTGCCATCACATTACAAAGCAATTTACAGAGAACATTTCACATTCACATCCGTCCCTGCCCCATTGGGGAGTACATGCTAAGTTCCTTAACACATACATACAGACTGCAATTTAGTCCGCAGCCAATTACCTACCAGCATGTTTTTGGCGTGTGGCAGGAAGCTGGAGCACCCGGAGGAAACCCATGCAGACACAACCAGAACATACAAATGCCACATATATACCTTTCACATCACCAGCAAAAACCTGATTATTGCTGGGGCATGGTCCAACTACCTGGGCTGAGGTGTGATGTGAAAGGTACCAGAGTCATTAGACCCAGGAGAAAAGAAGTGGTACAGTGGTTCAGTGAGTAGCACTTGTGTCTCAGAGCACTGAGATCATGCCTTCGATTCCTGGACTAGGCCTTATCTGTGTGGAGTTTGTATGTTCTTCCTGTGTCTGTGTGGGTTTCCTCCAGGTGCTCCGGATTCCTCCCACACTCCAAAAACATGCTGGTAGATTAATTGTCTACGGACTAAATGAACCTTTAGTCTTTGTATGTATGTGTTTTAGGGATCTTAGTGATTTCAATGTCTAATGTTCTCTGTAAAGCGCTGCAAATAATTTGTGGTGCTATATAAATAAGCGTTAATAATAATAATAATAAAAAAAGGGGGTTTCCCCAGGTCCGACTAGGTAAGGTGCAGTGTAAAAGGTGGACCTGGGTTTAAAAAAAAAAAAAAAAAAAACCCTGATTGGCGGGATTTATTTACTGTTGCTATGGCAATAGTAAACAAATCCCTCGCTGGAAGCCATGTGCTGCTCATCCCACTGCCAGAGTACCCCCGGGTCCTGAAATTTCCCGGGTCAGCCCTGCCGTGTGAAATTGATCATTCCGGGGTCTGTGACTGTGTGTGGATATTGCCGGGTTGGTGATGTGAGAGTGGTAATAGATAATCCTGGAATCCATTTCATGACCTCAGCACTGTGAGGCAAAAGTTCTACTCACTGAGCCACCATGCTGGCCATGGGCATGCATAGTGTATTGAGCATGCTCAGTGTGATATCATGGCAACATGCGCTGTGCCATCAGATCAGCTCCGATCTCTGTGTATTCTACATGTATATGCCATCAGATCAGCTCCAGTCTCTGTGTATTCTACATGCACTAGGCCATCAGATCAGCTCCAATCTCTGTGTATTCTACATGTATATGCCATCAGATCAGCTCCAATCTCTGTGTATTCTACATGTATATGCCATCAGATCAGCTCCAATCTCTGTGTATTCTACATGCACTATGCCATCAGATCAGCTCCAATCTCTGTGTGTTCTGCTTATTCTCTATTTATTTATATGGCGCCAGCATACTATGTAGCACTTCATAATCTGAATCCGATGGACTGGGAGGTAGGACGGCCCTGCTCACAAATAGTTTTCTTTATGATAAGACTGACATCAAACATTGCTTACAGGATCCCCCATATGTCATAGCTGTCAGCCTGTCTGCATTCCAGCACACAAGATAACTGTCTATAGGGTAATAAAGAGATATTTCAGTGTTCACCTGACTCTATATATAACTAATTATCAGAAGGCAAAATATGACCATAAAAAATGTTTTGGTTTTGATTTGTGACATCTTATTTCACACTTATTCAGGAAATCCATATGTTTTACCAACTGCTACTTCTCTTTACTGAGCATACGTATATGAGTACACTGAAGACCTTCCTCTGATAAGAGCATGTTGTGGTGAACATTGAATAGTAATGCCATTTTATATCATTAATGCGGTCGGTTCTGGAGGCCATATTTCCAGAAGGACATAAATACGTTACAGACTGTGCAAAGAAGACATGGTCTGTGTCACATAACATACAAAGAAAGACTGGAGGCAGTGGCACATGCAGGATTTTGAAAGGGGGGTTTCCAACTTGTGTAATACATGAGGGGTATATTAGCATATCTCCAACATTGTGGAGCCCGAAAACGGGACGAATAAGCTCCGCCCAGCTCTGCGATTTAAGGAATTGCGTTGTTATTGTCCGTAACAAGTCCTGTTTAAGTCATTTATAATTTACTTCTTTTACACATTAAAATAGTAGTTTTATATTGCAGGAACAGATCTAATAGCAATAGCAGTATACAAGGCATTAGTGGAGCACATTACACAATGGACCAGAGCTTGTGTCAATGCATAAGCACTGTGGAATATGATATGACACATTCACCATCCTCACCTGCTTTCCTATTGCAGCATAGGCCAGAACCATCATCCTCCATGACAGTCTAACCCACATGGCCACTAGGCCACGCCCCTTTCGTGGTACCCGCGAAGCCACGCTCCTTTGAAATTTAGCTTTTTGTAGATTTTCACTTTTTTTTTTTTTTTTTTTTTATTTTTAATTTGGGGGGGG
>WWET01005026.1:10907-22168 GCA_011038615.1 Limnodynastes dumerilii
TTCCTGCTACTATCAATGCTGTGTGACTGTATCATACAGAGTACTGAGCACTTTTACCTTACATGCTGGCACTTGCCCTTATGTATCATTCCACAATGTCCTATAGAGTGTAAGTTTACAAGCAGGGCGAGTAGATGGCACACTCAATCACACATGAGACTAGCACCCGACATGTGGCATTCCGTACAGCTGATTGATGGAGCGAGTAAAATGGCACCTGCCATAGACAGACAGCCAGACGCATGGGAGAAACACACAATCTCAGGGAAGGCAAGGGTGAAAAGAAAGGTAGTGAGGGAGACTGAGGAGAAAAATACACACATGAATCCAACAACAGGCAGATCAGGAACACACAAAACGCAGGAGACCAACACTATAACCAGCAACTTGGTAACTATTTACAGGTCCATCCCCCATGCAAGTGTTAACCCAGGACACTCCAGGCTAATTGAAGGGCTACACACATAAAAAAAAAAAAAATCAAGTTTACACATCTGACTAATGGTGTGCAACAATGTGTGTTGTAAAACACTATGTAAACAATGGGAGGCCTAATGTATATGGAATCCAGACACGCGACACAACTGCATCCATTGATCTCGTGGCAAATATGGTGGTTTATGTATGCACATAAATGTTTTGCCATAATCTGTGTGTATGTCTGGATCGGGTTCAGTTACACTAGCATGCCCATACTGTACAATGAATACATCACTCCTTCCCTCCCATGAAACACCTCTCTGAACACAAGCGATCCCAGCACTGACTTACATTCAACTCTGTATTAAAATAATTGCATGCTCATTTGTTCTCGGCATGCACAGTGCAAAAGAATGCAGGGATACAGATAATTAGCTTGCAAGCAGGGTCCTCTTACCCATCCAATCTATTTAGTTACTACCAAGTGTTGTATTACAATAATTGTTTACATTTGTAAAGCTCTATGTAATATGTTATCTCTATATTAAAACAGAGGTGTAGCATAAATTACTAGCACGTGCAATTGTTACAGCGTCAACCGTCTTCATCCTCTTATAGTGTTCCAGGGGGTTGGGTGAGTTTGTTCCCTGACAAATGTTGACTGAAAGAAAGTATTATTTTTAGTTACATGAATATTGACTGTTTCCTTCTCTTCAATAAACTTTTCTCTCCCTGTCCTCACTGCATTATACAAGTCCCTCCCTGCAGTACACACTACCTCCCTCCCCCCACACACATACACATTATATGTGCCACTTTTGCATCCTCTTACCAAAAGCATAGTGGGGCTGGCAGCTATAATGAATTGCCTGTCTGACTGAAATATCTGCTGTCATCAGTGTCACAGGCCCTAGGATCCTCTTCCTGCAACATTGTTGATAAAATGACATTACACTGTCAGTATAAGTAGTGGGATGTTAGTAGTGTCTGTATGACTGATTGCAGACATTTATGTTGTGCAGACTTTTCCCTTGCCACTATGGGGTGGTTGGCGATATTAGCGGGGCTGCTCCACATTTATGTGGGGTCCATGGAGAACCACGGCACTTTAGAGCCAAATTGCCCATTTCATTTGCCTACATGGCCTTTATTTTACAATGGACCAGGGAAGGGATTTTTATTTAAATTTACAGTAAAGGGACCGTGTTCACACTTAAGAGTAAAATTGCGAACTTACGTAAATATACGCACATGAAAAATCTGCAATACCGATTCAGAGAAAAGAAAGAAACTGAATAACCACCCCCCCTGGGACAGGAGTGCAAAGTAGGGACGTAAGTCTGTTGTGCATATAATTAGGTATGTGCAGACTTTATTAGCTGTGAATCGTGTGTAATGCTGCTTAAAATTGCTTATGATTCAAAGATACGTAACAAAATGCACTGATTAGGCTCTGAAAAATGTAATAGATTTTCTTTATGTCATTAGCATTTGTAATAAATAATAACTATAAAAAATAAAACAAGAAATTAAAATAAACATGACATACTTTACAAAAAAACAAACAAATACTGTATGAAGTTAATATGATCCACTACATATATAAAGTTTCATAAAACATTTACAAAAGAATACTTGTAAAAAACAAAACCCAATATAAACAACCACCATAGTTATATAGATTTAAATGTAATTGTGTTTGTTATTAGTTTAAAAAAAACATTATCAAACTATACACAAAAAATAGCAACTTTACATGGTTACAGTCTAGCACAAAATGTGAAATCTTCATTAGAATATAAAAAAGAGCCTTTATTTGTTTATTTTTTTATAAACGCACATCCATTGGTTAAAAATATGCAGCAAGTCTGGGCTGAACTAAGTAAGAGAAGACACATGGACTCACAGCAAACAATACGGTTCCTCAATGCTACCTTAACTTTTCCTGTGCATTTGTTAGTTTCCACAAGGCACTCCTACCTGTGAATTAGTCCTAACTCTGTTGGCAGGCCCATACTGTACATTATTAGCCCTATATCTAAATGAATAGGTGCAGCCAAGGACACGAGTGACCACTGTGTAACTACAAGGAACAAAAAAGAGCGCATTTTTTTGTGCCTTGTAGTTACATAGTGGTCACTTTGGTCCTTGGCTGAACCTCTTCATTTATGTATACACTTGCACAAATTTCATATATTTGAATTGAAGCGCGGCCTTGTGTGTTTTTGTGTTATGTACTAAGCATGATTCTGTACAACCATTGAGCTGTCACAGAGACCAAGTGCTGGAATTACTAAGGGGAAATTTTGGCAGTGATTAGAAATCACCAGCCAATTTTCTGGCACCTTTTTGTTTGCCATATCGCCGTATTTGTAATCAATAGCAATAAATGGATTTTCACTTCAAGAAAGTGTGACAAATTTGTGTTATAATTATGATGATTTCTGCATTAATCGCCGTGCTTTCTCTTTTTATAATGGAATCAATGTAGAATGTTTTTGGCTAGAAATGTCACTATTAAACTTCCCATGTGTGATGCACGGCATGAATCCCGCCACCTGCCTTCCATGACCCGTACCAAGACAGAAACCAGGCAATTGTAGGAGTAAAATCAAGTTTATTAAATGATTGGTATTACTGAGATGTATCTCAGAATTTAGATCTAAGGGTTGTAAATAATCAAATGGATAATCCATATAAGATTGATGGAGGCAAGAAAAAGCAGGTTACATAACATTTGAGGTGAAACAATGAAATGAAATGCAATAAATGTAAACCAAACCAGTCAGACAACTTCATACCAAAACATAGAGCATACTTCCAAACCCCGAAAACTGTCACCAAGGAAACACAATAAGGCACTGCACCGACATTATGGTGCCCATGCAAAGGCCCACCCGCTCGGACGAACCTGTAATAAGGAAGCCGGACAAATTCAACAGCAGAGACTACCAGCTAGCAATTATCCCACAGCTGAGTCCAGATAAGCCAAGGGAGTGCCAAAGAGAGAAAGAAACAAACTGAAGTATGCCAACTGGTGAGAACAAATCTTCAAAAATAGGAACCTGCTTGCCGCAAACCCATGTCAAAAAGAAATACCAACTATAAAAAGAGGAGGGGGGGGGGGTCGGATGTGAAATTCAGGAGATAGACTGCACAGCATGCAAGGAGGAGCTGCCTTAAAAGCAGCTCTGCAAATACCCCTCCCACCAAGAGCCAAGCAGGATTCATGAGGCGGGTACTCAGGATTACTGCAACTCCCACACAGGGAGTTTATCTGATACTCCTGTTAACTCCTAACACTCCATTTCCTTTCTATGAAAATCGAAAACACTATATCATAGTGTAATATTTTACGCAGTTTGAGAAAGTTACTGGGAGTTGATCTGAGCTGTGTGTTTGAGAAGATTCTGTTTGGGAGCCATTTTGAAGAAAATTTCTCAGCTACTTTTATCATCAATCTTTGTAAGTTTGCTGTTTATCAATTTACTTTAGTGAAACATAATTTTTTAACTCAAAAATGCTGGTTAAAAATGGTATGCTTAATTATGTTTGACAGTCTTTCATGTGTGTTTGGTAAGTGTATTTCATGACATGACCATGCTGTTTTAAAATGTTATGCTTAATTGTGTGTGAAAGTCTTGCGTGTATTTGTTTGGCAAGTATATTGTAATATATTTTATTTATTTATTTATTTTTTACTTATTCTGTCCCTTGTAGTGTGATGAAAATTGTGCACTCAAAATTATTCCAATTTATGAGGAGATTCTGGGAAACCAAGCAGAAAAGACACTGTTTGCATGTAAAAGACGGCTATGGTGTAATGTTATCAATTCCATGAATGCTGTTGGGCCATATAAAAGAAGTGAAGCAAACTGCACTTCTTTTTCTGATATATAAAAATAAATTAGGGGAGGAGAGAAGGGCTGTAGCCTGTACTACTGGAGTCCCTCCACTGAATGTATGTTATACTGTGTATGAGGAGCAATTAAGAGCCAAACAAGAGCCACAACAAGACGACAACAAAACATGTGTCACACTGGAATTTATCCGTCTGCAGTCACCAATAGCACGACCATCACCACCCGAATCTGCTGCAGAACATTACATCCCGCTACAACAACCTACAGAGCAAGATACAGCCAGAGAAATGGCTGGGGGCATATCAGCATTCCAAACCAAACAAACCAAATTCATGGCCAGTCAAAACAGGCACATGTGCCATATTCATACCGCAATAAACAGAATAAACACCATACTAAGTTTAGGCATTAATAGGATAGCATCAGCGATGGAACAAAGAAATGTGCCAACTGCACAAAATACAGCTGCTATAGAAGCTGGTAATAATATAATGCATGAGCTTACTGCTCACATTGGGCCTGATCCAGAACAACGCATTGGAGCGAATTTACGCGTGGCGGAGACGTAAAATCGCCTATTTCTAAGTACTGCGCATGCGCACCATAGAAAATATGCTCATTAGCGTAGCATAATTGTGAACGTATGGGCCATTCACGTATTTGTCACGTAAATACTTACGCGTGGGTGTGCCAATTTTACGTGAGTCAACAATACGTTCGGTTTAGGTGAAGTAGGTGGAGGTTTGTATGTAAAGTGTACAGTATGGGCGTGCTAAGCGGCGTACGTTCATGTAGTCTATACGTCCGTTAGCGTACGTATGCTGTTACGCGAAAAAAAGTTAAGGTAGGGTTTGGGAAGCGGAACTCGGTGAAATACGTACATTCAAGGGGTGTGCCTAGGGGAGTGTCTAGAACAAACGCGTGCGAAAATACGTTACGCGTGGAAACGTATTGCACACGTAGTTCTGGATCTACTCCATTGTATATATGTCTGGCCAAATTCATGATGACCTTGTGACTGCTTTTCCCCCTCCTGGTACATTGTCTGCCAATAACGGTCAGGCTACAGCTCCATAAAGCTTAGCTCCTAACATGCCTCCTACACGTGGAGTGCATACCAGGGGTGGAAGATCAAGAGGTCACTGAACTACATCATTTCACCAGTCTGCCAGGAAACATCAGTAACTTTTTCTAAAGTAAAAAATAAAAATAAAATTACATATGACACTTGTTAGTGTTTTCAAACATGCTTCATAATTGTGCAATAATGACCTACAAAGTCCAACATAAATTGGCATATAATAAAAAACATTTTCATTGTGACATTTGACTGTTTTTCACTTTGCACAATATCTGATACCTTTGCAGGGGACTAGAGGAGCACACCACCAGATTTATCAGGGCACATGAACCTGGTCTTCAAGTTCTATTATACCTCTAGTTTCTATGGGACTGATCCAGACCTACGATGTAGTGCTGAGCGTACTAACGCTCAGCGTTACATCGTGGGACTCCCCCTGACACTCCCCCTGCCCCCAGCGTAGTTACCCTCGCTTACACCGGCTTAAGGCTACCCTAACTTCAGCTGGGGTAAGCGAGGGTAACTACGCTGGGATGGCGGCGTTAGTACGATAATGCCGCCCTCCCAACCTCATTACTCTCCCTCCCCCCACCTCCCTACACTAACTAGAGCGTAGTAACTATGCTGGTGCTATGGACGCCCGATCCACAATCGGGCGTTGCCGTATTTACGCCGAGCAACATCTGCCCGACGCATGCGAAGATCGGCTTTTCAGACAATCTTACGCTTACGCCCGCCGTAGTTACTACAGCAGGCATAGCTCTGGATCAGCCCCAATGTGTGCCTCATTATATCTATGTTGCCTGGGAGTGAGAGGAGTCAACAGCCAGGAGCAACACCCATATCCTGAGTCCCCTATAAACATAAACTCATATAAGAACTAAATACAACACTATAAAAAATACAAATGTTAAGCATTTTTAAAAACATTAATATGAATATCAATTGGATACATACTTACCCAACAGCTATCCCTCAGGCATTTGTCCATTCTCAAATTTGGCATAAAGGGATGACTTTCTCTGAATATAGGTATCATGACATGACCCTGGATAACCTGGAAATATACTCAAAATGTTCAAGTTAGCATCACTGACCATCTAAACATTGAGGGAATGGTAATGGTGGCCATTGATGTAAACATGTGGTTTAGGTGGTCTAAGCGCAATGGGGTAGATCCAGAGCTACATACGTGAGTGATTTTATGCTACCCGCTAGCGTAAAAGCGCCCATTAGTACTTATTGCGCATCCGCACGGCAGATGTTACGCAATGTAACTCAGAGCGTATGGGCCAGTCACGTATCTTCAGCATAACTAGCCATAGGCCACCCATAATTACGCTTCAGAGGCGGGGTGAGGCATTTAAATCGTACAGTATGGGCGTGCTTAGGCTCGTAAGTACATGCTGCCTATACGTACATCAGTACTTATGCTGCGTAAAGTTAAGGTAGGGTTCAAGAAGCGTAAAACAGCCGTACATGCGAGGGGAGTGCCAAGGGGAGTGCATAGTAAATACTCTGGCATAAATACGCAACGTACTGGAAACGTAGGTCTGGATCAGGCTCAATATGAGAGCAATCTATAGCTCCCAAGACATTAGGAAAGTTTGAGGCTCTAAAGAAGGGTACCTTAAGGTCAGGCCACTTTGACTCCTAGCTGGGGAAGCAGATATATGTTTGCAACACTTTTTTAAGGTCACTTAACATAGCAGAAAAGTGACAGGAAAAAATTGCCTGTGCAATGATAAACATCTCTGCCAGTGACTATAAAGTAGATGGCATACAACAATTTGAGCAGCCCAGACACTGCATGTGACTGTGATATTGGTGGGCCTAAACATTTGCACTACCACCTGATCTGACAGGGAGTCCAGGTCGAAACACACCTGATGGGGGTATGTGTAGCCTGTGCAGAACCTGGGGCTGGTGATGTTCATCCGCCTTTTCACGCCTCCTTCTGTGTGCAAATGGTGGCATAGAATGAGGGATTTCCAAAATAGCGGCATCCGAAAGTTCCTTTTCGGATGTCCCTATTTCGAATACCCCTCCATTTTATAATTTTTTTTTCAGAATGGGTGAGTATGCCGATCGGAAACACAGCCGCCACTGCCGCAGGACCAGCACCACAGGAAAGGTGAGTAACCTCTCCAGGTTTAGGGTCAGGCTGTGGGGAAGGGAGAATTAGAGTCAGGCTGCAGGAGATGGTGGGTTAGGCTGCAGGGAAGGGAAGGTTAGGGTTAGGGTAATGGAAGGAGAGGGTTAGGGTTAGAATTAGGGGAAGGGTTGGGGTAGTTTTCAGGGTTACCTTTCGGAGCACTGTGTTTGGTGCTCCATGGATCGATTGGTATGCCTCATTGAGGCATCAGTTCGAAACTGGCTGGGAGGAAACAGCCCTATTGAAATAAAGCCGTTCTTTCCGGAGACCCATGCCCTGTGCAAATATAGATATAAAACTCATAGAAAAAGCAGTATTCATAACAATGCCCCTCAATGCCATGATGCTGAACAAACAACAGTCAACTGCTTGCAATTGTGAGGTCACTTTTATAGGGAATCTGACCCAATAATTGGCCGTGATTTAGTCAAATGTGCCTCTCCCACATGGCACATTTGATTACAGCGATTTCACAGTGATTAAGGTAATACAAGCTGAGCAAAATCCTGCAATTTTTATGTCAGTCATTAAAAAAATCACCATGGAGATTTCCAAAAAATATTATTTAGTAAATGTGGCAATTACAAAATCGATCAAAAAAAATTGGCAAGAAACTGCAATTTTGAGAAAAATGATCTTAGTAAATCCAGCCCTAAATGTATTTTGTAAAAAATAAATAAAATAAATAGTTTATATTTTCTGTAACATTTGTACCTATACAACAGAGACAAAATCATTGATTGAGTATGTTAAAAAATTGGGTTAAAAATACTTTTTGCAACTGTAAAATAGAATTATTTAACAACAAAAAAATCTGTATTAATTTAAGAAATTTGTCTCTTTACTTTATGATCACCTTCAACCCTACATATTACTTTAAGAGTTTAGTTTAGAAAATGCAATTTCTAAATATTTTGGTTTATGTAATTTTGCTATCTTACACTAAAGTTAATAAAACATGGTTTACAGATATACAAATTATTTCTTAAGTTACCAAGTCAACAAATGTATAGTTATTCCTCTACTTTGAATATACCTCTGTAATTGTAATGAGTAAGGAGTTAATCATTATGTAACTTTATAGTTCTGTAGAGATATCATAGCCAGCCCTAAAAAAACTGACTTGAATGACCCGCCTTCAAGTTTTCAAACATAGTGTCTACCTTGGTATATACTCACTCACACATTCATTTCTGTACTGATTCCTGATCACATTCACTGAGTACACAGACATAGGCATTAGAATGCAGAGTTTACAGTCATGTTAGAACCTGTCACAGTTACAAGTTAGTGCATAACGTACTGGGAAAAATATAGTATTAAATAACTCAAAATACACATTAATATGGGTCACATTTCTAGAGTGCTGAAGGAATAACAGTGAATACCGACACCATGAAGATAAGGAACATTATTCCCAATGCAAAAGTGCATTCCAAGACTTACAGCAAAATTCTATTTGTACTATGCTTGATTACACTTTTAGGACTGCTTGCTGTCCACAAAGAAAAAATAGCAAATGGAATATTCCCAAACCAGTCTGTTGATAAAAAGAGGTAAGAGTCCTATTGTTTTTTTTGTTTTTTTTATGAAATCGCATCCATTTTTATCAGGATTTTGATATGTCACTATAATTCTTAATGAGTAAACAGGCAATACTCATGAGAAGCATAAGGTCTAGTGTAACTAAACTCTTTACACCTTACATTGTAAATTTTCTAAGTTTTTGTCAGCAATCACATACTTATTTAAATTGTATACTTAAAGTTTTAGTTGTGGACTTAACACAGATGGCACTAGAACAAAAACAATAAAAAAGCTTTTACTGTTAATTTTAATTAGAAAAAAGTGGCTATAGGTTTTTACAGTACAGTGTATAATACAGTACTTTAGTGCATAGATACCTGCCTGTTTACTTATACAAAGGTATTATGTTTGCACATTTTGAAATATTGATTTATATTTGTAACATTAATATGCTTTAATAGAGTGCTCAAAGTGGAAATTTAGAAGTGGGGATATGAAAATTTCAGCACCAGATATGTCTTGAGTGTCTTCACAGCGGAGATACGACATGCGTAATGGGGGGAGCCCCCTTTTCATAAGTTCTTAATGTTAGTTACGTATGCAGACATGGCATTGTAAGAAGGTTGTGTGCATACGCACAACCTTCCAGACAGGGGAATTACGTACGCGCTGTACGTAATTCCCCTGTCAGCCGTAGCCCGAGATCTGGGCCAATGCTCTTAATTTTAGATCATAGGGCCCCCCTGTCTCAAGTGCCCTGGGCCCCCCGAAGCCTTAATTTGGCTGTGTGTGTACATGTCATGAGGGTCATGATTTCTACGCTGAACGCTTCATGTTTAATTAAATGATCTGGTTACCGCTAGGGAAAAACAATGATTTGATCCCCCAGAGAGCCGTTTCTAGGGGCAGACAAGCCTTATTGTTCCCTCCTTCTGTTTGTCTAACCAACCTTATTGCCCCTCCTTTTGTGTGCCCGGCCAGCCTTATTGCACCTTCCTTCTGTGTCCAGCCAGACTTATTGTCCCTTCCTTTTTTATGGCCAGCCAGTCTTATTGCCCCCCATTTGTTCAGCCAGTCTTATAGCCCCTTCCTTATGGGTGTCCACTCAGTCTAATTGCCCCTCCTTCTGTGTCCAGTCAGCCTTATTGTCCCCTCCTTCTGTTTGTCCAACCAGCATTATTACCCCTCCTTTTGTGTGCCTAGCCAGCCTTATTGCCCCTCCTTCTTTGTCCAACCAGCATTATTGCCCCCTCCTTTTGTTTGCCCAGCCAGCCTTATTGACCCCTCCTTCTTTGTCCAGCCAGCCTTATTGCCCCTTCTTTATATGTGTCCACCCACCTTATTGCCCCTACTCCTGTGTCCAGTCAGCCATATTGCCCCCTCTTTATTTGTGTCCAGCCAGCCTTATTGTCCCCTCCTTCTGTTTGTCCACCCAACCTTATTGCCCCTCCTTTTGTGTGCCCAGCCAACCTTATTGCACCTTCCTTCTGTGTTTCCAACCAACCTTATTGCCCCTTCCTTCTGTGTCCAGTCAGCCTTATTGCCCCTTCTTTTGTGTGCCCAGCCAGCCTTAATGCCCCCTCTTTATTTGTGTCCAGTCAGTATTATTGTCCCCTCCTTGTTTGTCCAAACATTCTTATTGCCCCCTCCTTCAGTTTACTTAAGTCTTATTGTGCCATCTTTGTGCCCAGCCAGTCTTATAGCCCCCTCTTTATGAGTGTCCACCCAACCTTATTGCCCCTCCTGTGTCCAGCCAGCCTTATTGCTCTCCACTTTATTTGTGTCCATTCAGCCTTATTTCCCCTTTCATGTCCAGTTTCCCACCCCCCATTCCAAATCCCCATTCCCAAACTACTTTCTAAAAGAACTGTGTATTAAACTTACCTTTCCTGTGTCTCTTCTGGCTCTCTCCTCCGCGTCATGCACTCTGCAGGCTAATGACACTCACGTGACCTTAGGTCACACTTGCATCTCTTGATCAGAGCTGCAGTTGTGCATAGCACAGCCAGCTCTGTCAATGGGAGCAAAGCTCCCAGTGGCAGATTGAGTAGGTATGCCATAAGGCGGTATGGCATACCAGCACTTCTGTGAGCCCGCACTGATTAAAAATACAGCTGCTCACAGAATCTTAAAATTCTATGAGCAGCTGTATTCTTACTCAGAGCCGACTCACAGAAGTGGCAGTATGCCATACTGCCATATACAGGCCCACCTT
>WWET01005026.1:24495-50936 GCA_011038615.1 Limnodynastes dumerilii
TGGGAAATGAAGTCCCGCGGGACTTCATTTCCCAGTTTCGCCCACCACGGGACTTCATATGCTAGCCACAGCCACAGCCCCACTCAGTGGATGAGACTGTAAAAGTAAGGAAAGCCGACTCTCATTTTACCATCTAGCCGCAGTCTGACTGGTGCTGGTCTGGAGTCAGACTGCAGCTGGATGGTAAAATGGTTCAAGTAGGCGATACTACCTCTTAGTCAAGGTGGCATCGCTGGGCGGTGCCCCCCTTTGGCTGGCACCCCTGGCGGGTGCCATCCTGGCCAAGGGGTAGATACGCCTCTGCCTAAGACTACCCTCCCCACAGTGTAAGCCTAAGACTTCCCTTGTACACTCACCAGTCTGGACCAGTACTGTGCAATGGGTCTGAGGCGGTTTTGTAAATAATAACTGGGTAAGTATCCCCAAAAAATTATTTACCCATTCATTAGTAAAACTTTCTAATTAATTATATTTTCAAAATGAGACAGCGTATTTAGGCTGTCTGTATTTCGAATATAGAATTTTCTTTGTGGAGACTGTGTTCCCCCTGCAATAGAGTTATCTCATCAGGTACTTGACCATTCACAATATTTATGCTGCATCTAACTATGTCTATGTATGACATTTTGATATTTGAAGTAGTGGTCGAAGTGGAAATTTAGAAGTGACGGTATGAAAATATAAAAACAATAAAAGTGAATGGAGATTTATAGCTTTTCTTTAACTTTCTTTTATTGAAGCAGCAAGTACACAACAGAAAAACATCAGTAGTAAACATACAAAAGCTGCTATGGCATCTTTAAAATTATTACAACAAGTTAACAATAGAGTAACAGTCTGCAATAATAGCTGTAACAGGTAACAAAGAAAGGAGGGGGGGAGGGGAAGATCACTGAGGAGATGAACGTAGGGGCGAGGGGGGAAGATCACTAAGCAGATGGACATAGGGACGAGCAGGCTATTGGAGATACACAGGAAAGTAAAGGCAGCTGGAGAAAGAGTCTCGTAGTCAAATAGGTTGCAAGTTTATCCCCCAAGGAGGCTGGGTAGGAGATTGTTGATTGAACCAAGGGGTCCACACCTTGTAGTAAGCTTCCTCTATGCCCCTCATATAGGCAGTCATTCTTTCCATGCCTGCGACAAACCAAATATACGAGGTCAGGGAGCGTAGGGAAGGGGGGGGGGCTGGCTGTTTCCAGGCCTTAGCGATAAGGTATTTGGCTGCAGCCAAAACATGAGAGGCCAGTTTACGGGAGGGCCTCCAGCAGGATGGCATAAAGGGTGGAGATCATTCCTTGGCGAAGGGGAGCTGTCAGGCAGAGATTTTCGAGAGCTGAAGGGGAGGAGAGACGTATAGCTTTTCACTTAACCCAGGGTAGAAGTGACGATATGGCATACACCGTATAAACCCTCACTTCGAGCCCTGATTTGAAAGATAATTCAAAGACTGACTTCAAATGTCCATGCAAGGTCAACAAGAAGAATATGGGTTTACAGTACAGTAAATTCATGTGGCCCTCTTCATAATTCTACAGTGGCATTCATCGCCATCTAGTGCCCGAGACAGGAATATTATCTGGAGCGAAGGCAGAGAGACTTTTTCAAGATCAACAAATGGGTCACTGACAAAAGGAATACAAAGTTATCAGATACACCTCTTTAAAAATCAGAACCCCACAACATCCTGTTTTCTTCCTCTCTTATAATTGGAGGATGATTCTAGCCATCCACCAATCAGTGTGATAAGATAGTGCTCCGTTTTCATTGGTGAATGGACAGAGCTATTTGCCAATCGGCATGCTAGCAGCTTGTAAACTGTGTGATAGGTGGCCAGGAGGCATGGAGAAGATGCTGCCTAGTCAATCTGGCTGTGTTAAAGCTTCAGACATAGTAGCCCAGGAGAATCATCTCCCTGCCTCCTGCCACACTGCTACACATTGTGCAGTAGCTGTTGGTAATAAATTGTTACAATTGCAAAGGCCCCTGTTCTCCAGCAATATACAAATAAACAATTGGTTAATAGTGTAAAGCAAATCACATAACTTAAGTTTTACATTAGTAATGTCATAATTCTTTAGACTGATTTAAATATATTTCCTCATACAGTGCATACAAAATGTTAAATTGCAGTGTTGCATTTGGTTGCTTAGCTGGTACTGTAACACCAGATATTTCCTTAATTGTTATAGTTTAACAAAATGTATTTTCACAGAAAAAGATGACAAACAATTCTAGATCTGCTGGCCTCACTAACAAAATTATCATTTGAAAAATATATTTCTTTCAACAATTAAATGTAGTTATACTTTATATATATAACTTTTGTCACACATGTCCAGGTGTGCTTAAGCCTGCCCACAGTGTTCATTTAAATGCTTCCCCTTGACGAGTGTAACTGTGAACACAGGACTCTATTTCCTCTCCGTGTCCCAATCAATCTGCATTGAACCTGCCAATAGTTGATTTCACCCACATGTGGCTGCTTGCAGATATTTTTCCAGGGCCACTTTAAATTCCCACTCCGCCCTCGGTGACCATGATTTGCTAAGTAGCTAGCAATCCAAATATAGTATAAATGTTAGGGCTGTATAGGCAAACAGTTAAATTCCCTTTAACATGAAAGTAAAACTACTTCTAGGTGAAAAGATAAACAGTATAGTTCACAAATGCACTATAATTGTGCTAAATTCAAGATATACATGACCACCTATACATCTAACAACCAACCATGCCCACTGCCATTAAAATTTTGTCATGGAGGGTAGCAGGACTCAGTTCTCCTGTCATTAAAAAAACTGGTGATCACTGAGCTAAAGGTTTCAAAAGTGGTCATGAGAGGCCACTACACATAAAGAATGAAGAAATACATTGACACATACAATGCCATTCCTACTAAACAAGATATTGTTATCTGAGGAGTAGACAACTGCATGAAGCTTTCCTTCTTCAAAATGTGTTTAAAAAACACACCCATAACACACATAAATTTACTGATGGGGTAATAAAATGGACAAATTACTTGTAAACATGGCAAGAACTCAAAGGAGTTATTACTACTCTCATCCACCCAATAACCAAACAAAGACTGATCACATACCAACAAATAGACTACCATTTTTTATAAATAATATTTCTAGCCATACACCACTTTACTGTAAAATGAATCACTCCTTCATAAAATCCTACAATTGTGCAAACTTTCTAAATTATCTTCAACCAAAAAGGACCTCCTTAACATAGATATTGTACCAAAAAATATACACACTGTTTGTACTTTAAATATACTGTAGATCATTTTCTCCATTAAGTTATTAGGGAGATATATTCATGGCACCCTTTCTAATTGTCCTTTGCGGATAGAGTCTGAAAGATAAAAAAAAATAATTATTGTTCCCATTGCCTCCTATTTTATTGTCCAAAAGCAATGAAAAAAATGAATGCATATAGACACTTCATATGGAATAACAGCCTAACCTAAATAAACATCGAGGTTTTATACATTTATTTATGACTACTTAACTTAGCAAGCCTGCAATACAAACCCCATGTTAGTACAGCAAATGTACCAAGATGTCAACTTGGTAAATTTTCTACACTCCCACAAGGTAGGAGGTCCTCCTTAATTTCTGGATAACCCACTTCATGTGACTAATTGGTTGGTACGACACTGAATTTAGAAAGAAATAGAAACTACAGACCTGATCCAGAGTTAAGGGCAAAAACCATATGTTAGCCCCCTATTACAGAGGCTAACATAGAGATTCTGACATCCAAAATTCTGCATGCAGGAGTACAGGTCCCCCCATCCCCATATTCCTATGTGTGGATTCTGGATTCGTGCCCAGGACCCTACCTTGGCCAAACCCTTAGTGTACCATTTTTAATACCAGTTCCCAGCCACCAAGCATATCTCGTATGCCTGGTGATTTGGCCAGCCTTTTATGTGGATTAGGCTGCGTTCTGATGTAGGAGTATTGGTACTGACTGACATAATAATTATGGGGCAGATCCAGAACAACGCTTGTGAGCGAATTTACACGTGGCGGACACGTAAATTCGCGTTTTGGTAAGTACTGCGCACAACAGATAATACGCTCTGTAACGTAACGTAAATCTGAACGTATGGGCCATTCACGTATTAGTCACGTAAATACGTACGTGTGCGCATGCCAAATTTACGTGAGCCAAAACTACATCTAAAATACGCTATGTAGGCGGGGGTTTTCATTTAAATTGTACAGTATGGGCGAGCTTAGCTGCATAAATACGTGTTACCTATCCGTACGTGTGCGGATGACAGCGGTTACATGGGCAAAAGTTAAGGTAGGGTTTGAATCGCGGAAGTCGATCAAAATACGTACATTCAAGGTGTGTGCCTAGGCGAGTGTATAGAAAGTACGCACACATAAATACGCTACGCTAGTAAACGGATTGCAAGTGGGGTTCTGGATCTATCCCCATGTCATGATGTTGTTCCAAATGTGTGTACAATGTGCAGAATGTCACAGATTGGCCGGTAGCATGTACGGATGAATTATCGTGTAGATTGGGACATGAAATACTAAATATATATCATTTAATATAACATATTAAAACATGCAATGTGTACCTAGCTTTTGTTCAGTTATACAGGTACAAATTCTGTTAATGTTTCAGCGTTGGGCGTTGCATTACATTATACTCTCTGCCTGATCTAGTGACCGTTTTGTCTTGTGTAGAAGCATTATAAACAGACTCCACATAAAAATGCTTAATGCAGTCCTTTCCCATGTCCTCTATTTGAGTGCACTTAGCTCACACCTATGTCCACAAATGACAGATTAATCAATGCATATAGAATAAAGTACAAGATAAGCATTCTTATGCATGCTTTACTAAAGAAACTGCTTGTAGGACTCATCTGTGATTGATTATGTGAGGACATGGGTGTTGATATAAGATTTATGTAAACCAACTCATCTGCACAGATTCGCAAGTGAAAAGTCACCATTAACAATTTCCACCCCAGCTTTACATATTGCAGTTATACACAGTAATATCTGTAGATCTGCATGCCAAGTGGAAATATTTCTGCTGTGAATCACTGGGTCTCTAGGTAAAAGGATGAGAGCAACTCAGTATAAATGTAACATTAAAACTTAGACCTACAGTGCGACCTCATGTTTAATGCATGCTGTATAATTTATCATTAAAATTGGTCTCTAATTGATAGTTAAAGTAGAAACACTATACGCTCGCACAGGAGCGTATGGCCGGCCCGCCCACCCTCATTAAACTAGCTCCCCCCGCCCACCTACACTAACCTGAACGTAGGGACACTGGGAGAGGTCCCCTCCAGCGTCCCTACGGCGCTGCTACAGACGCCCGATCCACTATCTGCCCGGCGCATGCGCAGATTGGCTTTTCAGTCGATCTTACGCTTACGCTCGCCGTCCTGGTGACGGTGAGCGTAGGTCTGGATCAGGCCCTATGTCACTCTGGTAAAAACATTACTCTTCTATACACTAGTTCATAAAAACCCTTATTGATTATATGGATAAAGTTGGCTCATTATAGCTATACATATGTTAATTATATGTACTACATTTAGTAATTGAATCTGAGCTTTGCATTTTGCTGGGCTTAGAATAATTTTGGCTATCAGTTCTTCAAACAGTACATTTTAGTGCTTATTCCAAACAGTCTACATAAGAATGAAACTATAGAAATATAGATCACAATTGGTATAATTTATCTATTAGACAGCATAATAGCCTTCTTAGAGTGGCCCTATTTAATACATGTGATCTAGCTGGCTATATTATATATATCATTATATATATCATTATATTACCTTTGCCATATTAAAATCAAATCATTAGGTGCAGTGGCGGTTGTTTTATAACCACTGTGACCTACCTTGTTATATCTACCCTTTGAATCTGAGACATATATTTTAATAGGCTTACACTTGTATCAATAATAATTATTGCTATCTCAATTATTTTTAATGGTGTATAAGTGGGTTTCTACCTAACAGTCCTTATCTAGGCTGTTACTATAATGATTTGGATCACCGTTGGTACAAGCTATTTCATAGACAGCGTGATACATTTTTCATATAAAGTTCAGCAAAGTTTTTCTATTGGACATGAGCAACTAATAAAATTTGATTAATTTGAGACTGCCATTTAAATAATCATAGGAATTTTCCACTATTATTTCCAACTAAGAGGAAATTATGTTTACTTTGCCTAAGGGAAGTCTTTTTGAAGCATCACCTACCCATAAAAGAGGGCCAGTTCCACATATTGTGAATGAATGTGTATGGAACCACAACTACAGGCATGTTATATGCTTTGAAGAAACTAACAACATGTGACTGGTAGGCATGTACTCTGTACGGAAGAAACAAACAAAAGGAATAGGTATATTGAATATAAATCCAACTCACAAATAGTGGTGGATTATTTAGAGATGCTTAAAGCGCACACCTAAGTAAGTACAGAAAAATAGAGACAATTTAAACTATATAGTAGCCATAAAAAATATTTATTTTATTGTAACAAAGGTTATAATAATTTCATAGCATGCAAAAAAGGCGAAATATAGATATAAATGGCAAACACCGGCAGATGCACCAATTCTAGATCACAATATCATGCAAAAATATAGTGTCAGGAAATATCTGAGAACATGCATTTAGCCAGTATTGTAAAGTATCACTTAGGAAGCTATATGCTCAGCAACATGTATAAATATTGGTTAGTCCATAATACGTGAGGCAATAACGATATAATACATAGTGTTGGTATCAGGAGAGGAGCACATAAATCAAACAATAGAACAATTGTAAATACATGGGTATACTTGCAGGAGGCGAACTATTCTAACAGAGATGTCACAGCTGTCCCTGTTGGAAACAACTAGCGTCCACACGGACGCACTTCACCCTGCTGGGCTTACCTCTCCCTCCCTTAGTAGTGTAGATTGGTCTCTTAATTACTTAGCGCTAAATAGCAGCTGTATGCTTTCTAAGACTCTGAATCAGTAGTTCTGTAGCTTATTGCAGGTGCAATAAATGTAGGTTTTTGTTAGATAGAAACAAAGTACAGTTCTTTAGCAAGGGAGAAGACAGGTTATCCTTATTACTTGGCAGGGGGCCGTGAATGGGGTGCCATTAATTAGAAAGCGGCCTTTGTAGCGAAGTGACTCACTCTTAAATTACTGTAATAATTATGAGTGTTTTGGAAAGCAGAAAAACCCTCCCTCCCTTACCTAAAATTTAGCCAAAAACCTCCATGCGAGCATGTGCTCTTTTGACAAAGCCAACATCCAGCAGGTGAAACGCGCCTCCATCTGCCCCCTTGATGCTAGCCTCCATCTACCCCTTAATGCCAGCCTCCATCTGCCCCCTTAATGCCAGCCTTCATCTGCCTCTTAATGCCAGCCTCCGTCTGCCCTCTTATTGCCAGTGCCAGCCTCCATGTCAGACTATTTATTTTCTAACTTACCTTTGATGTCTTCTGCCCTTTTAGCGGCGCTCCCACTGTCTGGCTCTCCCTCTATCCGGGCACCGTCTGGTCTGCGGTCATGTGATCACTAGTAATACAGGGCTCCCTTGTGAGCCCTGTAGGACCAAATCTTTTTTCTTGAATGGCAGTGACTGTATGGGTTAGGGTCACTGCCAATCAGTTACAGATTTGGTCCCAAGGGAGCCCAGAATTACCTATTGAGTTCTGTAAAAAGCCGAGCCGCATATACAGTCCAGTGTTTTTTTAAAAAACAAAACAACAACTTTGTCCCGAGTGTGTGATCTCTCGGGACAAGTTGTGAGGCGGGCGGGACTGCAGGACAGTACCACTCAAATCGGGACACTTGGGAGGTATGGTTACCCTTTGCCGCAAAAAATTTGTCTAATCCTTTCTGAATCATATCAGTTGATTCTGCTATCACAACCTTCCTCAGCAGCGAATTTCATACCTTGACTGCCCTAACTGTAAAGAACCCCTATCTTAACTGGTTGTGAAACACCCTGTACTATAACCTTAGAGGGTGTCTCTGTGTCCTGTGTACAGTCCTTGGGGTAAAAAGTCCTCTCTAGTCCCAAAATGTCTTTTTTATGGAGTGATGCTCAGAACTGTACTCAGGATGTTTCAGGATGAGACCCTACCAATAATTTATATAATGGCAATCTTACATTGTTTTTTATTGCATCTATGCTTTGCCTGTCTATTTAGATTTTGCATATAGCATACAAATAATGCACAGTTCTATTTGTACCTTAATTTAGATATTTTCCAACACTGAGAATCCAAAAAACAGGACAAAATTAGTCTAGTCCGTCCTGACCAATCTCCACCCAGTTTTGCCTACAAATGTCCACACTTGGATAAACTTTACTCACTTTTGTGTAAACCCCACCCATTTTGTCTCAAGTTGTCCAGTTGTCCTTGTATTTTGTGAAGGCAATGGAAGTATATAAGTTTTCTTATAAGAAAATATAATATAAGAAAACAGAAAATAAAATAGGATTCACAGGAAACAAAAAAAAAAATTTACAGAAATAAATCATATACTGATGGGGGTATTTAATGTCAGCATGACAAGTACAAATTACCACAATAGATAGAAATGTGCACTACTTGACTAATAGATATTTGAATAATAGGTAATGTCTTGCTGTTGTCTACTTCACCCATATTACTAGAAAATTATCCTTCTCTAATAATGAATGAAATCTATATTCAGGGTGTAAGGGCTATTAAAGTAAAAAGAGAACACTTGTACAGCAGGTTTGGATCATGTAAATTAATATATTGTGCAAGAAACAGGTTTTACTAGCCTGCAAAGTAGTGTATGTGTGTGTGTGTGTGTGTGTGTGTGTGTGTGTGTGTGTGTGTGTGTGTGTGTGTGTGTGTGTGTGTGTGTGTTTTAATTAAGGAAATCACAAACCTTCTTTTTTGAAAAAACACTTTAGTTTATGGATCATAACTCCATTGAACGCAAAGTGATCCCCATCTGTAAAGTTTCTGAACAGATGGGGACAGGGCCAGCAAGAGCAATACAAATATACCAATCATCATCAACAAATGTTTTTTAATTGTGATGAAAAATGTAATTGTTCATTTATAAAACCTGTTGACTCACATAAATCATATACCGCAGAAGCCTCATACAAATGTATAATAAAACTTTTATAACAGTGCAGACACTGCCTGCTATCACCTGTGCGACACTTTCACTGCACATGAGAGTCACTACTACTTGTTATGAGATTACTATGGCAAAACAGAAATGGTTGTTACTGAGAATTACATGTTATACACAGGAAGTCAATCACAGGATAGCCAGACCAGCATAACAGATGTACTGTCCACTGCCCAGAATAATAGGCACATCATCCACTGACCGTCATAACAGGCATACTGTCCACTGGCCAGCATTACAGGCGTTCACCCACTGACCAACATAACAGGTGTACTGTCACTGACCATCATAACAGGCACACTGTCCACTGCCCAGCATAAGAGGTGCACTGTCCACTGACCAGATTATATTGGTCTTCCCCAAACACACCCAACTCATCAAACATTTGAAAGTACCAACCTGGGAGCAGCAGCTGAGAGGGGGTGTTGTTCCACAGCAGCTATTTTTGCAGGCTTTAAGTGGTGCCTCCTAAGGTAAGGTAGCTCTCAATTTAAAAACATATATGATATGAGCAGTGGCTCCTGTTTTTTATGTTTATCGATACTTTTTCTCAAAATAACAATTGTTTTCAAAGATAGGTGCTTTCCTGTCATTTAGATCAATCGACTGCGCAAGCAAAGTCCATTATAGCCTCAAAGGGTTAATATTCAGGTGCAGCTTAATTGCTTGGCCCATAAAGAGGCTAAGATAGCCTGAGTATGCCTTATTCCTTCTGAAGAAATCCCAAGCGTGGGATTAAACGCGTTAAGGCACATTTTTAGGGTTCTAAAGGGACATTCATCACCTGCCTACTTTGGACTAACTATTCAGATTCTAGCACTTAACTTTCTTTGTCTGATTTACATCGCTCTACATTGGCTGGAAGAAGCCGTGCGGCGCTGCCCGCCCGTGTGAATGAGTGATCACACAGAGAGGATTTCATTTGAAGAGTCGGGTATTCTCACCGGTTAACATCTTCAATATGTGGAGGTAATTATCCACCGATACCCACCACGAAAGGTTTAAGATCTCCTGGAGTGAACCTGTGTCACTAATCAACAGACGTGGACCGTGGTTCCAACCTAATACCGTGAGACAGCTGATGCGGCTGTATCTCCCTACCAAGCTGCACGCTTGCTACTACATCGACGGATAAGGTTTGATACACTTACCTATTTGCGCAATCAGACACTATCACAAGCTATCCTAGTCCGGACAGAATATCTTGTTTTCTGAGGTGCTGAGGCGCTTGTCATCACTGTGGTTGAACTTGTGCTATTGGTACAGAGTTTTATAAGAGCTTGCTGCATCATATATTGGCTATACAAAACGTCTATTGAGTGACATTGCTCTTCAATACTATGTCAAAGTGCTGCTGCGAATGTTGACTATACCATTTATTGGACCAGCCATTTAACTAAGGCACTTTAATCTATTTACATCCTCTTAATTGGCACAGTCCAGTATATGTTTCCATTGATTAGGTAGATAGTGTTGTTCATGTCCCGGGACCTATTCATATTGTATTTTATTGTTATTCTATTGTGTTATTAATAAATTTATATATTTTTTAACCAGGAGCCATCTCATTTGCATTTCATTTGCTGTTGCAATTGCTCATCCAGCACTTTTTCTTGTATATATTATATGACCCAACATTGGAACTCTCTTTGATAGAGTTAGGACCACCATTTGCAGAAAGGCCTTGAAGGTGGCTGTTGGCTTATCATATATTTGCAAATATGTGTAACATGGTGGTATTTTAGGGACATTACAAAGTGTCACATATGTGTGTGTGTATATATATATATATATATATATATATATATATATATATATATATATTGTGTTTTCGTGCAATTTCTTGTCTGATTCATGTATATTTTAACGGATTATTTCTAGTCTGTTTATGGTACGCAGATTATTTTACCTTAAATAAACCATTTTTTACTTAACGATAATGCACCATAGAGCGCCCTTTTGTCTTTCTTTTTTCCACTAGTTACATTGCAAATCCGGAATAGGACCGGGCTTTTTACAAGGAGCTGCGATCCATATATACCTGGATCTGGTGCTTGGACTTTGGACTTGTCCTTACAACTAATCGGGACTTTGAACCAGTTATACCCTATTTAATTGAGCACGCCCCCACCACGAATCTCTATCTTCATAGTCCCTTTCTACTTTCTGTAGTTTTTCTTTTTTGAATTTGCTAAGTTCAACGGTGTATTTTTTCATTTGTATTTCCATTTTGGATACCCAGTCCTGGCTGTCGTCTGCTAGCAGGATGGGTTTCTTTTCAGCATTAAACGTGATAAGCTTTTCTTCCGTGATTTTGATAGTCTTGCCCGACTCATCTATCACTAGCAGCATTAGATCGAAGGACGCTTTGTTTAATACCGCTATCCATCGTTTGCAAAATTTGGGGTTGCATCTTCGATAGTCGGTATATTATTAATCCGGAAGCCCCGGGGGATCAACTTGTCCCTATAGTACTGGGAAAGGGTTAAAGCCCAGTATTTTCTTCTTAAGTTTGAGGGCTTCATGAAATAAATCGATTGATGTATCAGCATGGGGATTAATGTCCGAATCCTCCGCAAATAGGATAGCTTGCGCCTCATCGTCCGTGAAGCTTAGAACATCTCCTTTATTCAGGGGTATATGTACAAATCCATGATCCTCGCCTCTTGCAGCCATAATGTATTTGTGTGCAGTATAAGAGGTAATTTGTTCAAGGTAAAGATGTTAATATGATCCAGGTACAGTACTGGGCCATCCGGTAGATACGGACAGCGATTAGTCCGGGAGGGTGCTCAGTATTAGGGGCAGCAGTTGTGTCCCAACAATAACATAGCAAAGAAGTCCTGTCACTCCTCCAAAATCAATATCTTGCTCCAGGTGCTCTTCAATGGTAATCAATAAAGGTGTGCAAAGATGAAGTCACTCAGGAGTCTTGCAAAAGGTAAAGTGCCTAGCCGGCCAAATTTATTAGGAAACCGACGTTTCAGTGACATGCAGTGACTTTCTTCAGGGTTAAAAATTCTGACCAGTAGTACATCAAGATCCATCTCTGAAAGTTTACAGAATACTCATTTGATGAAGAGCTACAAACGGAGCCCTAATCTCCGTGATAGACTGGTTCATACCGATGTCACTCTTCCAAAAACGGATTTTGCTAAAAAAAAAGGTTGCTACAGGTGCATAAACTGTATGACCTGTAGATATATGGATCAGAGCAAACACTTTTATAATTCTCAATCTGGACGAAAATATCGAATCAAATACCATCTTACATGTACATCATCCTTTGTGGTGTATATGATTACGTGCCCATGTGGCTTGCATTATGTGGGTAAAACCACCAGACCCTTCAAGGAACGTATGGCCTTACACAGGTCATCTATTAGAGCTGCTCTGGCTGGGAAACCCTCTGAACAACCTGTGGCAGTTCACTTTGCCACTTTCAAGCATAGCCTCGCAACCCTACGATACAAACCTATAGATCAGGTGTCTCCTCCCCGCAGGGGAGGCGACCGGGACAAACTATTGCTCCAATGTGAGGCACGGTAGATCCATGAACTGAGAACTATTGCACCTCATGGTCTAAACGAATATTGCAACTTATCCTGTTTCTTATAATTCATATGTTTCATTGTAATTACACCTCTTGTAGTCGTAACTCCTCCTTTTGGCAGTATCTCATAAGGGCATCTCCTTGTAATGGGCTTTATCTGTCCTCAGTGGTACTTTTGATATTACATATCAATACTTATTTTACTGCCTGTGATTAATTCCTGTATTCGGGGTTTTCTTCATCATTATTTTCATTTTTTTCTTCACTCTGTTTCACGCTGTTTTTATGGTGTTTTTTTCTGCTAGTACACGGCTTCCCGGTCTCCCTGGCAAAGGACGCAGTTGCCGTGGTTACGGCCGCGTCACAGTCTGTGCGCGCGCGCTGCCCTTCTCGCGGGAAAGGCGTGCTGACCTTTCCGTGACTCGGGACCCGGGTATGTATGTATGTATGTATATATATTTGTAATATATATGTACATATATATTACAAACTTTATTGCCCATGTTATAAAAAAGTTGGCTTGCTTATTATTGACACACAGCTATACATACTAAGGGCCGGATTCACAGATATGATTTTGTTACTTTTTCCATGCATATTTTTAGGTACGGTTGAACTGCTGTTGAACTCTTTTATACAAGCTATGTAGGATTTATGCACAGAAGTCCTTTGCGCACGAATTTGTAAATCGGACTTAGGGACATATGTAGTGTCTTCCGTACGTGCGTAATTTACTGAAAGTTGGTGGGGGAGGCATTTAAATTGACTAATATTTTCCCGGTTTTTCATGTATGCACATACAGAAGGAAAATACGCACATACCTACACACATAGAGTTAAGGTTGTCCGATGGACACGTAAGTCACCGATAACCCGTCCATGCTAGGGGAGTGTCATGGGTGTTGCCTTTCTATGTGCATGCATATATTTGCGTACTTTACACAAACGCATCTCTGAATACGGCCCTATATCCCTAAGAGTGTGTGTGTCTGTGTGTATATATATATAAAGTTACAGAATATTAATTAATATAATTAATTAGTGAAAATGAAGGCTTACTTTCACGTTTCTCTTGTAGGATGTCAGCAGAATGGAAGGGGGGCATTAAAGGGCTGTGGAGGTTTTGCAGGATGGCAAGTCTTGGTACAGCCATCAATTATGCTACATTAAGTAGATTAACAATCAATTTTGTGCAATATTACAATCTGAAGAGTAATATATACTTTTTGCTAGTTTAATATATTATTCAAAGTTCTCCTGTTAAGCAGGGGACCATTGTTAGACATTACATGAAACCTTGGGTTTTTAAAAGGTGAGTCTGGAAAGTAATTTGTTGAATATAACATTGAACTACTGTATATGACAAACTCCTCTCTTACATGTTTCATATATAACCACATGAGGGAAGAAAGGAAGTTTTTGAGAGCCAGACAGATTACCTTCTGGGAATCATGTAGGATGACAGTTACATGGTTCAGAAACCTACAAACTACATATCCCATAAAAACAACTGAGCCAATCACAATGCAGAGAATGAGAACAATCAGAATACAAAGGGGCTGGACAATGATGGGAATGACTTAGATTCTGACCAATCAGCATAGAAGGGACTGGAAAAGGCTGAATGATCAGTTAGTGGGCTAGGTTAATCCTCAAACGGCTTCTCTTGCATTTGAGAAAGAGAGGAATTACATGTCAGAATCTCATTAATACAATCTATGGACAGCCTATCATCCCATTAGCTGCTGCTGGAGAATGAATTAAATAAAACCTGTTTTCAAATGTGTGCCTGGGGCTGTAGTCCCATCACCCCCATTGTTAATCCGGCCCTGGTCAGATGTAATCCTGAACAGTTCTGACCCTTCACTGCAGACTCTAATACTTGTGCCCATGCTTTGTTTAGGAATGCTCCAGAACAAAAAACACCTACCTCAAGGGCTTTCCTCACTACTTCTCATAAGGAGCCATAAATCCATAAGAGCTAGAAAAAAACTGTGTACTAATAGATTTCTTGTTTGACATTGATAGTTTCTTTGAGCAGACTTGCGGTAACCATATAACTTTGTGTCAGTGGGCAAGATCTAATTTTACATTGGATCCCTACTGTTTGCAGGCTTCTGTGCAAATGCTTTGGAGGCCAGTCCACTTGCTTGCAGTGGACTGAATCCTGAAAGCTTTCTTAACTTTTTAAGTTTTTTACTCGACCTTACTTAAAATAGGAACAGATTAGAAATCAAGATAGGGAAGAGGGCACTTAACACGCCCATACTGTAAAATATAAATAGTGCCCTAGTCTCACTTGTGCTAGCTCCCACTCCACTTTTGGAGATTGTTTTTAAATTTTCTGATAGCAGCGCTCCAATGTGTGCAAGCCCAGAATCCAAAAAGTCCAGAACCAGTCCAGTATCACCATGGATATAACAAAATTTACAGAATTTGTTGTATTTATGTTTATTTACATGTGTATAATATAGGAAACATATATGTTACAAAGGTTACAAAGACAATTTTGCATATTCCTAAAAAAAAATACTAAATATTAAAAATGCTTCCTCCTCGGATAGCAAATGCAAACTAAAAAAGAGTAAAAATAAAAGTAAAGCTTAACTCTAGATTCAAGTCTTTTGTCCATCAAAGAGAAGCTGAAGAAGCTTAGCCAGATGATTTCACATGACACACTTGTGAGAGTAAATTACTCCCAGTGTGGTAAATAGACCAGGCTTAGGACCATCTCCCATTTTTCCTGCTGCGATGAAGGTGAGGCAAAGCTTAAGTCTGGTGTCGTTGCGAGTCCCCGCTGCGATGTTACAGATTGCAAAATAGGAGCAGCTGAAAGTGTGTTTTAGGCTGTCCCTATTTCGAATGTGTAACACCGTAGAATTTTTTTAAATGAATGGGTGTGTATGCGATTCGCATACTCACTCATTCATTTTCGGAAAACAGCGCTGCTGCCAGACCAGACCAGCAGAGAGGTGAGTAACCCTCTCCAGGGACTTAGGGTTTTGCTGCAGGGTGGTGATTTAGGGTTAGGCTGCGGGAGGGGGTACTTAGGGTTAAGCTGTGAGGAGGGGGTTTTAGGGTTAGCCTGTGGAAGGGTGACTTTGGGGTAGGGAAGCCTTACCTTTCGAAGCACCATATTCGGTGCTCCGGGGATCAATTGCTATGCCTCTTCAAAGCATAAGCAATCAATTTCAAAATAGGGCCGTTAGCTATGGGGACCCACACCCGTCTGTTGTTCAGTCAATGGTGGGTGCAGTTTAATTGACTGTGAACTTAGTGGAGGGTTTAAATATTTTAACCAAAGATGATAAATGCGCTTTGGATTAATCAGCAGCTAATCCTATATACACAGAAAATCTACCTATCCCCAAAAATATATAAAAGGAAAGTGAGTATAATGATAAGCGCTAAAACACAAATGGTGACTACTATAATATTTAGTTCACAACGAGGGCCCCATGGGAGTTTATATACACTTAGTCACTTTAAATACACTTAGGACAGGATTCTCACTTAAGAATTTTGCTTCTTAAGTGCATAGTTATACGAGCATGCGTAGTAACTCTTTTACACTATCTATGTACCATTTTGTTACGTACATTACGTATGTGCTGACTTTTTCCTAATTATGTTGTATATGTAACTATTGCCTTTGTACATGCTGTGGATAATGTGTGGTACCTTATAAATAATTAATAATAATAATATGGGGAGTCTTAGGCTGTGGGGAAGGGTATTTTAGGGTTAGGCCACGGGGAGAAAAGGGTTAGGGTTAGGGTAATGGAAGGGTAGGTGAGGGTGAAGATTAGGATAAGGGTTAGGGTAGGATAAATACTACCCATTTAGCGTGGAAACTTTGTTCCAAGGATAATTGATTTCTTCTTCTCATTGAGGCAGAAGCAATTTATTTGAGTGCCACTTTGGAATTTGGTGGTACAAACGGACATTTTAAAAAGGGCCATTCATATCGCCAAACAACACCCCTAGATACACCCCTGGAAAAATACAACACTCCTGTACCTAGTTAAACAACTTAACTTCTGCTATTTGTTCTCTAAATATTTATTTCCTCTCTCTGACCACTACCTTCTCTCATTCTTCCTCTCCTCTTCTCTTCTCCCTTTCCTGTTCCGTGTTAAAAACATACTTTCACTCAGTGCAACCCTTCATTTTAGTAGTCACTTTGACTGGCTTACCTGCTATCTCTCCTGTTGCTTACTCTCTGTCTCTACCCCTGGCTCCTCCTGCCTATACTAACACCTTTCTATTGGTGCACCTCAGAGTTCTTTCCTTGGCCCCCTGCTTTTCTTTTCATACACCTTTTCACTTATCAGTTCCTTTGGATTCCAGTACCATCTCTGGGGTAAATCCAGACTTATGGGCTAGTTACGTTAGAAAGCGTAGCGTATTTACGCTATTGTATTTTTTATGCACTCCCCTAGGCACTCCTCTCACTTGTACATACTTTGGCTGTTTTACGCTGCCCAAACCCTACCTTAACTTTTCAAAGTGTAAGTACTGATGTACGTAATGGATTTACGTACTGGCTGGCCTAACCCGGCCCATACTGTCCAATTAAAAATGCCCCCTCCGCCTACAAAGTGTAATTACGGGTGTTGTATGGATGCCCCCGCCCCTTCGTTCGTAGTTACGCTGATGGTATGTACGTTCAGCATTACGTGGTGTAATATCTGCCCCGCGCATGTGCAGTAAATACAAATAGGCGATTTTATGTAATTGGCTAGCGGAAATACGTTAGTGTATTTCGCTCAGGATCTGGCCCGCTATTCTTATGACACCTAAATCTACTTCTGCTTTCCTGAACTGTCATTACCCTAGTCTCTTATGTGTTCCTGCTGTCTCTCTGCCATCTCTTCCTGGATGTTCCCATGTTTACTTAAAGTTAGCATGGCTATTACGTGACTGACTTCCAGGGCGCGGAATCTAACTATCAGGCGGATTTCGCCAGAGTCGATAATGGTGGAGATGAACTTGGCTGCGCCCAAACAGCAGGTTGCAACCCCTTGCAGAAAGTCCCACTGAGGGATAAAAGGAATGACCTGGAAGCCCAGTGAGGCACTGACAAAAACAGAAGAAGGGAAGAGATTCCCAAAGGAGAGGCCAGAGACTGGTGACACCAAGACTCCAAGGCAAAACAAAGAGAAACAGACTAGGACATGATAAAGAAAAGACCAGGTATAAGGAATAGAATGAGACTGATTAGGTTCAGACAAGAGGGAAACCAGAAATAGAGAGATAGAAGAGAGCCAGAAGAGGCAGGTAAGTAGAGAAAAGGTAGCCTTGATTAAGCCAGACAAGCTGGTGGGCCAAATTAGGACAAAGGATTTAAATCTGCATCAATTGAGCCAGACAAGCTGGCATGCAGAAGTTACAGGTAGGGTAAATGAAAGAGTGCACAGTATTGAGCCAGAAAAACTGGAGTGCATGAGGAGGGTAAGATAAGTACTTTTAACAGCACAATATTTAGCCAGGCTAATTGGCGTACAGCAGGGGTCCTCAAACTACGGCCCGCGGGCCACATGCGGCCCGCTGAGGACATTTATATGGCCCGCCGGGCCGGGGGCACGTGTCCCCAGCCCCTCCCCCCGTTTACATTGCTGTCGCCACCCGCTATCTCCGCTGGCCTGCCTGTTATACTTGTAACAGGTGGAAAAATTTTTAACTCAGCTTACGGGCCGCACTGTGCCGCGACGGCAAGCTGAGCAGGCTGGGGGTTTCCAGCTTTTCTGTGCGTCTGCTGGGCGTGACGTCATCACGCCCAGTCATAGTGAGGAGGAGAAACGGCAAGCGTGAAGAGCGGCAGAGGACGCCGCGTTGCTGAAGACGGAGCCAGTCAGAGAAGAATCAAGAGGACAGGAGAGAGAAGAAAGCAGGGTATTAAAAGGTAAGTAACATAACATTAAGTAAGAAAGGAGAGGGGGAGCAGTAAAGGGGCACAGCACAGATTTATAGGGACACAAAGGGGCACAGCACAGGTTTATATGGACACAAAGGGGCACAGAACAGATATATATGCACACAAAGGGGCAAGTTCCCATTGAAATACTGGTAAATTTGTTGATTTAACTTTACTTCATTTTAAATATTGTATTTGTTCCTGTTTTGTTTCTTCACTTCAAAATAAGATATATGCAGTGTGCATAGGAATTTCTTCATAGTTTTTGTTTTTACTATAGTCCAGCCCTCCAACGGTCTGAGGGACAGTGAACTGGCCCCCTGTTTAAAAAGTTTGATGACCCCAGGCGTACAGAGTTTAAAGGTATGCTGAATATTTACTGCACAATGCTGAGCCAGACAAGCTGGCGTGCAGATGTAATAGGTAAATAAAGTACCAGTTCTTATAACCAGGCAGGCTGGTTTGTAAACGAAAAAATACAGAGAGTAGTGTCCAAATAGCGTTAACCAGTATCCACAGATGTATTAAAGTGAAAAAGCAGCTACTCGATAGAGAGAACCTATCTCTATAAAACAAACATGTACAACAAACCAGAGCGCTAAATCACTAAAATAGATTCTATTATAGAAGCAAATAAATATAAATATAAAATTAGAATGCTCCTTAGGAGTCTAGTATAAAAAGAAATCAAGAAGACTTTTAGGTATCTTCAATTTCATAAAATCTCAGATATAAAGCCAATCTTGGCAGGCACAGCATATAGCATTAGACCTATATTGATACAATGTAGCTCAGATCTGTTGCAACAACGTTCCACTTTTGGATGATTCAGGAATGGTATATCAATCTCAGTCCAGGTTTTTAGCAGTGCACTGCAACAATTGACCTAATTTCTAAAGAAACATATATAACAAAACATATATAACAAGAGGCGGATCATGTTAACAAAGGGGTAGGAATAAACAAAAACTCCTACTAAGCCAAAAAGGTACCTCCTCATTAACCCATTATTCTTCAGCAGAAATTAATATAGATTGAGCGACTCAAAAATCAGTATTTCTTTATCTTTATTTATGTTATATTAATTTTATTTATCTAGATACAGTCACAGGTATATGCTGAAGAATAATGACAATAATAGAGGGCAACGAGCAATAAAAAAGTAAAAATAAAAATAAATATAAAAAATAATAAATAAAAATATAGAAAAACAAGAGTAAATAAATAAATACATAGATAAAATAAATAGATAAATGAATAAACATATAGTGATGATGGTATTTATCATGAATATAAAGAATCATGATAATCAGCAACATATTGTTCAGTATGCCTAACTATATATAGAATTACAATCAATTAACACTAGCCATAACATTGTTGGATTTAGAGATATCCTTTTAAAAGATAAGTATGGAAGAATATATATTTTTCAATGACTACATCTAGAACAGCTGCAGAGTCCCACCCAATATTATTATCCCAAGGACCTCTATCCAATTAAATATACAAAGAGTATCAAGTGAAACAGTTCAACTCTATGCAATCATTGAGGCCTACCGGATACATGGTGTTTAACCTAAATATCCAGTAGGTGTCCCTCTTACACAATCTTTGGAACCTATCCCCCTCTCTGTTGGTTTTAGGAATCCATTCAATTCCTTTGATTTTAAGGAACACTAACATCCCCCTCATGACATAAATTGACATGTTTAGAGAGGGAATGGAGAGTATTTTTATTGAGGACATTTCTACGGTGTTCATAAACTGCCGGTTGCCTAGTGGTGCGACCAATAGATTGGGCACCACACTTGCAGCTGATTTGGTAAACCACAAAGGACATTTTACAGTTTATAAAGTTTTTTATTGGAAAGGTTTCTTTGCCATCGGAAGAAATAAACTCTTTACTTTTATTTTCACAAAAGATACATGTGGAGCATCTATTAAGTCCACATTAAAAAAAAAACATTAGGCCTATTAGGAAGCCATGAAGAATCTATAGTTTTCTTTTCATCACTGGAAAAATGGCTCTTTACTAGGAAATCTTTAATGTTTTTTGCTTTTTTGAAAACTATTTTGGGAGTTGTTCCCATAATAGATTTAAGTTTATTGTCTAGTGTTAGTAGTGGATAGTTTTTATTTATTATTCACTTGATATCATAAGCATAAGCATTATATTGAGTTATGAAAGTAGGGACATTTTGATCAAATTTCTGTTGCTCCTGTGTATAATTGTCTTTCACCTTTAATATTCTATTATGGTCTATTCTTGTTCGATCTCTGGCCACTTCATAGGCCTTATTAATCACTTCACTGGGATATCCCTGTGAGAGGAAGGAGTCCTTCAAGGGTTCACATTGTTCCTCAAACATCTCTAATGACGTACAATTTCGTCTCATACGAATAAATTGACTCTTAGGTATTCCATCCAGCCACCCCCTATTGTGACAACTTTTGTAGTTCAAATAATGATTGGTGTCTACATCTTTATGATAAACACAAGTCTGCAGAGCCTCCCCAGCGTCCATCACTGTAACTAATACATCTAGAAAACTAATTTCTTTTCTACTACAAACCTGAGTGAACCTCAAACCGAAATCATTATTATTAATGTGAGTGATGAAAAACAAATCGTCTATATATCTGCCGAAAAGTACCAGGTTTGTCCCAAATGGACCATTCCAGATATATTGGTCTTCAAATTGCACCATATAGAGGTTCGCATAACTTGGGGCAAACCTGGTACCCATCGCAGTCCCCATCCGCTGGTGATAGTGCTGATTATTAAATATAAAATCATTGTGCTCCAAAATAAATCTAACGCTATTCCCCAAAAAGTGTCTAAGTGTTTCTGAGATATTCACATCCTGCTTCAGAGTCATGTCCACGGCATCAATCCCTTTATTATGTGGAATATTAGAATACAGGGACTCAACATCACAAGTAATCAGTTGGAAATTAGATTGCCACTTGATCATCCTCAAGAAGCAAGTAGTGTCCTTAATATGTGACCTTAACTGTGCCACCCGTGGTTGTAAATAAAAATCAACTAAATGTGATAAATTAGATGTGAGTGATCCTATACCCACGATGATTGGATGCCCTGGGGGATGCTCTGCAGACTTGTGCATCTTTGGAACGTAGTAAAATGTAGGGATGACTGGATGCTTCACCCAAAGGAAATCAAATGTTTCCCTCGAAATGGCTCCCTCCTCCTTTGCTTCAGATATTAAATCATAAAACAATTTCTGATTCATCTCAAGCGGATTCAAAGGAAGTTTTACATAGAAGGACTCATTACTCAACTGTCTTATGGCTTCTGTCAGGTAGTCCTCTCTATTTAGGACTACCACCCCACCCCCCGCCATTGTCGGCGGGTTTAATTATTATATCTTTATCTTCCATTAATTTTTCCAAAGCCTCTCTTTCCTCTTTGTTGAGGTTATCATATAATGGTTTACCCTCTACTTTTTTACATTAATGTCTGAAATCTTTTAGTGTTGATTGATTGAAAGATTCTATGTGGTCCCTCTTCAATTGTAGAGGGAAAAATTCCGATTTATTTTTTGGTAATTTTGGCTGTCATGTCCCACCTCTCTTTTTCATCATTTTTATCCTGTAATTCTGTCAATGTATTGACTGCCTCCTGTTCTTGTGAATCTAATATTGGGGATTCCTCTATATTTTCCATTGTTATAGAATTAGGGAGGCTGTTGGGGATTAAGGGAAGAAAATCATGCACTGGTGCAACTGAGAAAATTTTTTTTCTACACACGTTCCGGACAAATTTATTCAGATCAACAAATAAGTTGAAAATGTTTTGTTTAACCGCCGAAGCGTTTTTAATAAAAGGGTATTCTCACTAGGTTTTAAAGATCTTTATGACAAATTAAATACATTGGGCCTGATTCAGAGATACGATTTCCATGGCACTTAGGAGAGTATATTTAAGATCTTAGAAAATTCGCATTACTGCGCATGCGTAGTAATAGTGCAACGCCGTCTACGTAGCGGTTAGGAGCGTAAATTCGCTAAGAGCGTAAGTTTGAATCGCACGCAAGCACTTAAGATCTTAAGTGCTGCGAATCTTTAAGATCTTAAGGATTTGCATGGAAATGGGCGGGGGAGGCAGGGAAATGAGGGAAAGTGGGCGCGGGCTGACACTTAGGATCTTAAATGAACGCTACCACGTCACTTAAGATCTCAAATGACAGCGCAGAGTTAGGGCTAGTCAATGGTGGTCTAAGTTTAAGATCCACCGCTGTTTGCAAGGGGAGTGATTCTTTATGCAGTGGGCTGGAACCTGCTAGGATCTTAACATTAGATGCGTATATTTGCGATCTTTTCGCAATCGCATCTCTGAATCAGCCCCATTGTTTTTTACTATTGGAACATTCTCTTTGCATTTTTGTGCAGATCTCCTCCCTGTCCCTCCTCTACTTCCCCTCCCTCTGAGCTTCTTCTTCTCTTTGGGGTGTCTAAACTGATTTGTTCGTATCGGTTCCTCAGTTGTAATTGGGGACCCTGATTCTTCCCTAAAAAAAAAAACGTCTCTTTTTCTAGGTTTGGATTTTCTAATGCACCTGCATAAGACAGTTTTCTACTTCTTGTTTCCTCCCCATATGTCAGTTTCTCCTTAATGTTAATGACACTTGGGATAGGAGATCCATTGAGGTTTTTATTTTTGATATATATCTGTTCCCATAGGTGTTGTATTTTCATTTGCCTTCCCCTTTTTCTGTTCAGTATTACTTCGTTTGGTTTTACTGTTTTACTGTTGTCCTTACTATCAATTTTATTACTCCTATTTCCAACAATATTCCCTTCACTATTTCTATTACCGTTAGGTCTTTTGTAACTATCCTTCTTTCTGGAGAATTTTCTATTGTAGGACCGGACTTTATTTGTATCATAGTCCACCTGGTCCCTATCAAGTTTCTCATTTTTAGTTTTAAAAATACCTCTTTCAAAGTTAAAGAACATACTTTCTGAGGAAATCGCTATATTGGCAGAGAAACACGTAAGTGTGTGCTCCTAGGACTCTATTTTATTCATTTAATATATGAAGCTTTGGGACTCAGGTCTTTTAATACTGTCGGCATCGGTGCACACTCATAGGACTGCATAGTGGGACGGACGGCTCCAGACATAGAGGAGAACTTGGCTACGACATTGTTCCATTACGGCTTGCTTGGCCAGCCCCCCTCTACATTATTGGCTACACGGAGCAACGTAGAGACGGTCTGTTGTTTACCATCCAGACCTATCCTCCCACAGCCCTGAACCACGTGGAGTGAGTGTGGGTGAGCGGGACGCCGCAAGCTCGAACAACTACTCACAGCAAAGCACCGACACGCTGATAGACCTTGCTGCAGACTGGCAGAAGTCAGTGGGTGAGCAATAACACATTGAAGCATTACTATTGTAGTACGCTGGTAACCCCTGAGCATTGGAAATGATTACATCCGTATTCGATTGCGTAAAAGCTAATTTCTATATGTTGCAGTGCACTGCTAAAAACCTGAACTGAGATTGATATACCATTCCTGAATCATCCAAAAGTGGAACGTTGTTGCAACAGATCTGAGCTACATTGTATCAATAAAGGTCTAATGCTATATACTGTGCCTGCCAAGATTGGCTTCATATCTGAGATTTTATGAAATTGAAGATACCTAAAAGTCTTCTTGATTTCTTTTTATACTAGACTCCTAGGGAGCGTTCTAATTTTATATTTATATTTATTTGCTTCTACAATAAAATCTATTTTACTGGTTTGTAAACGATAAGGTAAATATGGTTAACACTAAATTTAGATTGATAAACTAACGTGCTAAAGCCAAAGTAAGTAACATAAAGTATAGCCAGGCAGGCTAAAAAGCAAAGGTCACAGATAAGGTAAGTACGAGGTAACAAAGTATAGCCAGTCAGGCTGACAGATAAAGCTTACAGACCAGGGGCTAGATTTACTAAGGTCGATTTAAATCGCCCCCATAAAATCGCCCCACATCACTGGAGTTGAGGGGTGATTTTTTACGCCAAAGCTCAGGATTTACTAAAGGGCCATTTTGTGGGGCAATTTGTAAACTCCAGCGATGTGTAGCGATTAAACTCCAGCGAGTTTATGTGAAACTCGCTGGAGTTTAACTCGCTGGAGTTTAAGTCGCTGGAGTTATTGGCCATGAAAAAAAAAATACATGTGTTTCACTATTATTCTAGCAGGACGGACATGTGTTACACTATTATTCTAGCAGGACGGACATGAGTGTAAATATTATTCTAGCAGGACGGACGTGTGTAAATATTATTCTAGCAGGACGGACATGTGTGTAAATATTCTTCTAGCATGACGGACATGTGTGTAAATATTTTGGGACCTGAGGGGACGGAGGCTTATCTATTTAGAGAGCTAAGTGGGCATGTACTAATGTTAATAGCAACATATTTATTTTATTAGGTGCATTAGTTTTTTTAAAATTTATTTACACATAACATGCTGCCGACAGCATGCCATTAACCCTTGGCATGCTGACGCTTATAGTACAATAAGCCAAACCATGCACTGCATTACATATGCATGATTTGACTTATAGTACTATAGGCAGCTGCATGCCAAGGGAGAAGTGCTTGCTGTGGCAGCCATTTTTTTTTTATAGCACATTTTATCTTTTTTTTCACAGGTCATGGGGGCTTATTAAAGCTAAGTCTGTGCTGATTTCTATGAAATCGACACTCACCCCATGTGAATTAACTCGGGAGAGTTGCAGCAAATCTCTGATTAACTAAATCCCCCCCTTAGTGAATCCAGAGATTTGTACGTCACTCATGCAAAAAATCACCAGAGAGATTTAAACACTGGCGATTGAATTCTCCACTCATCTCTCACGACTTTGTGGAGATTTTGCTTTACTAAATCCAGCAATTTAAAAATCGCTGGTAAACTACTGCAATCTCTGGCGATTTTACTCAATACAACCTTAGTAAATCTAGCCCCAGGGGAAAGATCCAGAACTAAGTACACTAGCTTATTTACACTAGCAGGTGACATAAAAAAACGCGATTTTGTATGTTCTGCGCATGCATGCCAGATATTAAACGTATGTACCAGCCTAGTATCAACTGCGTAACTACGAACGAGGGGGCATGCTAGCCATATGACACCCATAATTACGCTTTGGAGGTGGGGGAGGCATTTAAATCCAGCAGTCTGGGCGTGCTTAGGCAGTTAAGTACATGCAGCCTTTACGTATGTCATTACTTACACTGTGTAAAGCTAAGGTAGGATTCAGCAAGCGTAAAACGTCCAAAGTACATACAAGTAAGGGGAGTGTCTAGGGGAATGCATAGTAAATACGCTACCGTAAATACGTTACGTCTTTAAACATAATGGAAACCTAACTCTGAATCTGGCCCTAGGTAAGTATAAAGTAACATAAAGAATAGGCAGGTAGGCTGACAGGCAAAGGTTGCAGACCAGGTAAGTATTAAGTAACATAAAGTATAGCCAGGCAGGCTGACAGCTAAAGGTTACTGACCAGGTAAGTATTAAGTAACATAGGGCCTTATCCTGAACTACGCCGATGCGCTGTGCTTACTAAAGCACAGCGTATCTGCGTTCACTTACCCCGACACTCCCCCTGTGTGGGCGTATGGCCCCTTCCTTACGCCGGCTGCAGGCTACCCTAACTTTAGCCGATCCAGGATCGGGTGTTGCCGTAGCAACGCCGGGCAACATCTGCCCGGCGCATGTGCAGATCGGCTGAAAAGCCAATCTTACGCTTA
>WWET01005026.1:58156-70730 GCA_011038615.1 Limnodynastes dumerilii
GGGTAACAGGGTAGCAAGAGCAAAAAGCACTTATCAGGCACATGATGTCAGCGAGCATAAAGCAAGGACCAGACGCTATAACCGACGGTGTGCAGATCCCAGCAGCAGCTATTTAAAGAACCCTCCTCCAATCAGTGAGGAGGGCCTGACACACCTCCAGAGCTAATAGCTGCAGCTGGGAATGTGCAGCTAGCTGCACAGCTAGCAATGGCAGATACATAGCAGTAAAATAGGCAGGCATAAAATGAATAGAACAGTAAAATAACAGAACAGAAATACAGACATGTTAACGGAGTGTAACACACACACTGCTCTCTAGTTTCTTGAGGATTACAAACTGTTTCTATAAACCTTTGCTATAATGTTATAAATGCCCACCAGGTGGCCCAATGAATGAGAATTATTGCAGTGAAAATCGTGTGTCAGTAAACGCTGAAGTTTTATTTATTTATTTATTTACAGGGTTTTTATATAACGCCAGCAGATTACATAACGCTTTACAATTTTAACAATTGGTATAAACAGGACTGGGTAGAAACAAACAGACTGGATGGGTAAGAGAGTCCTGCTCACAAGACAGGACAGGACAGTGGGTTTGATACATAAGGGTAAGTGCTATAAGTCACACAATGGAGCAGCCACGTTGTATGGTAAAAGTGCTCAGTGCCACAGCAGTGTTAGTAACAGAGATGAGGGAATTTTAGAAAAGAAATTGAGAGAGAGAGTGCAGGTTTGTTTTAATAATGGAATAGAAAGGAAAAGTGGAAAGAAAGTGCAAAGTGTTTGTTAATATGGTAAATAAAGCTTTTCTCCAGACATTGGGACATCGCTGACCTTGTAAAATTAGGATCTCCTTAAATTCAAATACCATGATTAGATGCAATTCCAGACCATTCTGCAGCAACATAAGACAATACACCCTGAAAAGATGTTGGAGTTATCTCACGAGTATCATGTGATATGTACAATAATTGCTAGATAACCCTTTTGGGCCTGATCCAGACCTAGCGCTGAGCGTACTAACGATTAGCGTTACATCGTGGGACTCCCCCTGATACTTTTCCTGCCCCATCGTATTTACACTACCTTATGCCGGCTGAAGGCTACCCTAACTTCAGCCGGCGTAAGGGAGTGTAAATATGCTGGGACAGCGGCGTTAGTATGATAACGCCGCCCTCCCAGCCTCATTATCCTCCCTCCCCCCGCCTGCCTGCACTATCCTCAGCGTAGTAACGCTGGGGGATGCCCCCTCCAGCGTTACTACGCTGAAGCTACGGACGCCCGATCCATCAACAGGCAACATCTGCCCGACGCATACGCAGATCGGCTGTTAACCCGATCTTGCGCTGCTGACTGGCGTTTTAACACCAGCCAGCATAAATCTGGATCTGGCCCTTAGTGTGTACCCAGCTTTACATATATTCCCTATGACTGACATAGATAATCCTCAAATCTTTGTTAAATTCTAGTTTTTATGCTGCAGTAGAAGCTTTTTGATGTGGAGGATTGTCAACATATTGTTTTCAACACCAAGTTTATTATCTTAGTGTACTAAGAACATTGGGGTAGATCCAGAACTACATTTGCCGTACGTTTATTCGCCTAGCGTATTTTCGTGCGCGTAAATTCGCTACACTCCCCTCGGCACACCCCTTGAACGTATGTATTTTGTCAACATACGCTTTCCAAACCCTACCTTAACTTTTTCCAACGCAACCGCAGTCATACGCACACGTACGTATGGGCTAGACGAATTTACGCAGCTAAGCACGCCCATACTGTACACTTTAAATACATCCCCCCGCCTACTTCACGTATTTCAGATGTATTTTGGAGTAACATAAAATTGGCACGCCCACACGTAAGTATTTACGTGACACATACGTAAATGGCCCATACGTTCAAAATTATGCTACGCTAATGAGCGTATTTTCTATGGTGCGCATGCGCAGTACTTACAAATAGGCGATTTTACGTCTCCGCCATGCGTAAATTGGCTCCTAAGCGATCAGGCCCAAATGTTTGCATTCTCCACCACACTTTGGGGTCTATTTACATACAGCTTCATTTTACTGTGAATGAAGCCGCATCAAGTTCGCATCATCGCAGCGAGCCTGGCAGCTTCGTTCACAGTATTTACAAATATTCACCCCTCCTGCGAGGTCCTGCGATGATCCGCCAGTTCATCGCAGGAATTCTCATTCATGCGATACATGAAGGAAGTCCTGCACATGCTCAGGACTTTGAAATTTTCAAGTCCCTACATGAGAAACACTGTGAATGCACAGTGTATTCATGCCAAGAATTGGACACCTGCAGTCCTACGGGTGACCCGATTAGGTGAGTTTTTACTATTTACTTCTTTTTTTTCTATTTAAAATTTTCTTTTTTTTACTATTTAGTATTTTATTTATTTATGTTTTTTACTAAGTTAACATTCTTATGCATTCCGGCTTTCTCCCCTTATATACCACCCTTTTCTTCACCCTAATAACAGCTATTAGGGGGAGGAAAAGAGGGGTATATGGGGACATCACTGCAATAGTTACCCTCAACGCCAGCCTGAGCAGGCGTTAGTCTTACATCGGGAGCAGAGTGTTTTCGCTTCATAACTGGCACTATCACATTAAAATGATCTTTGTAAATAGACCCCTTTGTAGGAAGCACACTGTGCCGCCTCGAAAATGCTGTGTCCGAAATATAGAGAGCTAATTTTCAGCTGTCTGTTTAAAAAAATCCACTTATTTGAAAATGTTAATAATGAATGGGTAAGTATGCCGATCAGCATACTTACCCATTCATTCTGACACCACCTCCACAGACTCGTCGCTTCGCCGCAGACCCACTGCAGAACCGCTGTACCGGACTGGACAGGCGAGACTATAGGGAGTAGTATCCTATGGGGAGTCTTAGGGTTAGGCTGCAGAGAGGGGAGTCTTATGGTCAGGCTGTGAGTTAAGGGAGTCTTAGGGTCAGGCTACAGGGAAGGAACTCTTAGTGACAGGCTGCGGAGAAGGGAGTCTTAGGGTCAGGTAGTGGGGAAGGTAGGGTTAAGGTTAGGGTAATGGTAGTGGAGGGTTAGGGTAATGGAAGGGTAGGTTTAGGGTAAGGATTAGGTCTGGGGTTACATCAATACTTCCAGCACGGATCATTATATTCAGGATTCAAGCTGCCGTTCTGACAGCAGGGTGGGGCGAGTCCATACGTAAAATTCCCATTTATGCACTGGCCCCATTATCCAGTGTGTACATTCTAAGGCAGGGTCCTGGATTCTCCCCCTCACAAGTACAGAATTTAGAATTGCACTGCAATCCGTAATCGGAACGTCGCCACCAGTGCGGACAGAGGTCGGACAACAGAATCGGCAGAGTTCAGTATCCAGTCCCTAGTTATTGTACCCTACCTTATGCATGAATATAATTGTACAGTAAATAATAACAATACTGATAAATGTGTTAAAGAAAATCATTTCTATTGTTTTGCTATATGTTAAGTGATTTAACTGTTTTCATACTTGTACACTTTCATGCAGGGGTATATGACAATGAAATCCATTGTTTCTAGTTATACTCGCTATTGTTTGATGAACCTCTGCTATCTATTTCTGAAGGTTCTACTTTATTCATTTTATAGATAAATGTGTGTGGAGAAGGTCCCATGACCTCCGTGTACTCTTACGGTTTTAGTAAAAGCCCATGTCAATGCATTTTACCTTTACTCATGCTGGGTACACACTACAATAACTTTCACAGGATGTGATATGGATGTGATATATTTAAACAGCATTACCAACAGCCGTGGGGTTCTAGGTTGGGGCCGAACAGCCCTTTCTGTTTGAAAGAAGCTTCATACATGGAGTGTCGTGCACTGATTTAAGCTGTCAGCCACAGTGCAGGGGGAGTAGCTGTCATGGGTCCCCTTCTCCTCTGGGTCCCGAAGCAGCTGCGACCCTTGCACAACCTATAGTTACACACCAGGATAAAATTCCGCTGCGATGGCTCTCGTAAGTAATTTGAGATTCATAAGTCCACATGTAGTAGAGCAGGACACTCTCCCTGCTCTTCAATGTGTAGATTGTGTATCCGACAGCCATGGCCCTACCTAAGGTATCCTGCATGGTAACCTTTCCGTGCGGGATACTGCATCGTACGTAAGGGTTTAGCAAAGCCCTTACTGTACAATTTGCATGCTACTTACCACCCCCCCCCCCATGCGTATATTCTATACATGGGGGGTTGGGGCTTTGATCTGCACAGAGCACAACATCGGTTGGCTGCACTCCGTTGCGGATATAATGGTATGCGCCGTGCCCTTTTACCGCAGACTTCCATACATAGCATTCATAAGCCTGCAGACTTTATTAAATGTGAATATGGGGCCTGATTCAGAGGCTGAAAATAAGAACTTAAAGTTACACCTGGGCAAAACCATGTTGATTTCAGGGGGAATCAAGTTAATTTTATTCTATGCATGCAGGGAGAATGCTTTGCTTTTACTTATTGCACACAGATACCTGATCAGCTTTACTTTTAAACTGCTAATTAGACTTGAGCTGGGAAACATCACCTTTTAACTATAATACTGTTGCAACAAATTAAATTTGACTCCCCTGAAATCAACATGGTTTAGCCCAGGTGTAACTTTAAGTTCTTATTTTAAGCCTCTGAATCAGGCCCATGGTCCCTGATGTGTGGGTACATACATTGCTTTCCTGTATATCTGTTTTGGATGTAATTAGATTTGATTTTTAAATCACAGTAGTCAAGGCTCCGATATTTGCTTATCTTCCCTATTCAAGACAGTAAAACTTGTCAGACAGGATTAATTATTTACTGTTAGTATCATTTTTATTATATTTTTGCACTTTACAAAACAGTTAACTTCAAATATTTCCGTCTAAGCATTAACATAAATAAAACAATCCATAAAACATACACATCTGTCACTGCCAAATGTACTCTCATCTTCAAGGAATTGCTGTTATTAGAATTTTATGTAGGAAAACCTAAGTTGCAAAAACAGATAAACTTTCTGTATCTATAAGTGGAGCCCTTCTAATAAAAATGTGAGTTCTGCTTCCATGACAAAAATTTACTTGATAATTAGCCAGCTTCTTTTTGGAATAAACATAGTTTTATTGCACAACATGCATATTGCTCAATTTCCCGCTCTGCTATATCATTAAATAGAGATGATCAATCTTCGTAGCAGAGCTTTGTTTCTAGGTGAGGATGCACACGTGTCCTCATGAAGATAAATATTATCTCTGGAAATAACATTGCAGTGAAGACAGCTGCCATTTGGATGACTTTGCCAAGAAAGTCTGGCGATTCAAGTGTCCTTCACTAAAAGTGATCATATTAACGCTTTATTTCCTCTAAAACTGGGAAGAGCTGAGATTTATTTCTCTGTTAGTTTTAAGTTATTATTTAATATCAAATAATCCAGATAAAATGGGACTGGATCCTGAATAAAGCCCCCTTTTGGGGGTGGGCAAATGCAGTACCAGGGCAGAGGCGGAACTAGCGAGTTGTGGGTCCAGGTACAAAAAATATGCTTTGGCCCTGATGATATCCCAGGTAACCTGGTGGGGAGCTTCGGTGGTGCGGTGATGACAGTTGTGTATCAGCATGGGCCCCGATGCCGTTGCACCTGTTGCACCAATGGTAGATCTGTCCCTGGTACCAGGGCACAATTTTGGATGTAGATCCATCCAAGTAGGGAATCCAGGGTGTTGCGGTACAGAACAGGAAGTAGAAGCGCTTCCACTCTGTGGGAGGGGAGATTAATGCTAATTGTACAGTAAGAGCTGACTTCAGACCCTGCAGTTGCTTTAATGGTTTTACTTCCGTATAATGGCATTTAAGCTCAAAGGGGCTATGCTTCCCTTCTGCCCGCTTAGGTGGATGAGAGGAAGCATGTGAATAGTACATTGTGGGTTTCACCACCCACTTACGAGCGGATCAGCGGTCACTGATCCGCAAGTGTGACTTAAGACTGCCTTATGGCAAGGTAAGTCACACTTATTATGCACGATAGAGGGGTATGACAGGGGGAGTTCATTCCCTCTCTCTCTTGCAGACAGATAGACCACCACATGTACGGAGCACATGCAGGGGTCTGGTTCCGGTCCCCGGTCCATATACTCTGACTACAACCAAATAGACACCAAGACAGGTCTGCGTCTCAAGTAGAAATCCGATTAGTTCCTGGTTATAACTTCAAAGTCTGTCACTCCAGGAAACATAGGAGCAAGTGCCCTGCCATCAAATATTATTTTGGTTATTCCTAACCTAGTGACAGTATTCAGTCATTGGGGTAGATCCAGAACTACGTTTGCTGTACGTTTATTTGCATAGCGTATTTTCGTGTGCGTACCTTCTATACACTCCCCTAGGCACACCCCTTGAATGTACGTATTTTGTCAAGATACGCTTTCCAAACCCTACTTTAACTTTTGCCAACGTAACCGCAGTGATCCGCACATGTACGTATGGGCAACACGTATTTACGCAGCTAAGCACACCCATACTGTACACTTTAAATACAACCACCCCCCCTACTTAACGTATTTCAGACGTATTTAGGACTCGCGTAAAATTGGCACGCCCACACGTAAGTATTTACATGACACATACGTGAATGGCCCATACGTTCACAATTACGCTACGTTACTGAGCGTATTTTCTATGGTTACCAAAAGGCGATTTTACGTCTCCGCCACGCGTAAATTCGCTCACAAGCGTTGTTCTGGATCTGGGCCATTTATCTATATGCTTATATGGTTGTGTTATTTTACTGTTTTGCACATTGAAAAGCCTCTTTTAGTGAAATACATTAAACATAAGAACAAAAGTGGAAATTCTAACCAAATAGAATCAGATCAGTATTATTTTATTGCCAAAAGATTTTTTTTTTTTTATCATTTATTTCTGCTAAACAAAACAAGTCATCTTTAAGTGTATAAAAGTACAGCAAATAGCTTTACTATAAAATCAGTTAGCAAATGTTTACATTATTACACTCAGCGTTTAGTATCATGTATTGGGTCTGGGACACAGCTTCCCAATGTCTGTGCATAAAAGAAAACATTTCTTTCAAACATATATTTCTGAAATGTAACTTTTGAATTAATTAATGAGCTTTCTAAATATGATCCTTTTATTTCACTTTATCTTACATGCCACCCTATTCGCCCACTCACACTCACACACACACTTGTTATACAAGAGCAGTGCTCCTCAACCAGTGTGCCATGGCACACCAGTGTGCCACGGGGTGTTGCCAAGTGTGCCGCAGTGCAATGCCTCCAACAGGAGAAAAAGCACTGGAAGACCATGCCTTAAGGAAATAAGGGGAAACTGGAGAGGCTGCAGACACATGAATGCAGAATACTGGAGAGCTGAAGACACATGACTGGTTAAACAGGAGAGTCTGCAGACACATGAATGGGAAATACTAGGGAGGCTGGAGACACATGAATGGGGACTACTTGGGAGGCTGCAGACACATGATGGGGGCTACTGTGGAGGCTGCAGACACATGATGGGGGCTACTGGGGAGGCTGCAGACAAATGATGGGGGCTAACATAATTAAATTAGTTATACGAAAAAAATTAGCTTTTTGTTTGCAACAAACAAATTGTTACGTATAGGCAGAGGCTGAGAGTTTGCATGTTACAAATTTTTATTTATTTAAAGTTTCTAAACACATTAAATCCCTAAAAACAAAGTGTTACATAATGCCTGTCTAGAATAAGCTGCAATCTGCTGTTTATCAAGCTTAAAAAAAAAAAATCACAATGGTGAATTTTATTGTAAAAAATATTTTACAAAATAAATTATAAATCAGTTTAATGATTATAATTTCAAAACAAGATTAGGGATGGTTTTTTTTTTTAAACTTAAAACAAGTTTATTTATTGAATGCAAATCACCTCCTTTTTACCCTTACACTAACTCTAAGGGTATCCGGTTGTTATGTCAAAATGTCGACAGGTGGAATTGTTGACAGGTTAAAATGTCAATAGTTGAGTGTTATGCTAGTATTACATATATATAAATGTTTTATTACATTTCTCAAGTCTTTTTTTATAAGCAGGTCGTTTGTGTGTTCCTAGAGCAAAAAGTTGCATAATCAAGTCTTATTTTCTCATTTGTGTGCGCAATAAAAAAATAAAATAAATGTCGGGAATTTATTCTCCTAAATAAAATCACTTTTCTACACTTTCCAGGACATTACAGCCAGAGGGACCATTGTTCCATTGGTGGTAATGCCTACTACCAAATTTAACCATAATAAACATTGTATTGGGTTAAAGATATCTCTCTATGTAAATTCACTTGCATGTATTCCCCATATTACAAAATAAAGCTTTGTCTTGGCTAAAAGCAAAAAAGCTTTAAACCAATATAGCTAATGGAAGATTTATTTTCAATACTTCAATATTTAAGCAGCCCAGTGGAATAATACATATTTTAAAAAGCATTTGAAGCTAAAATGATCAAAATGCATACTTACTAGATATTGAATGTTTTGTGTGCAAACATAATTTCATTTTATTTAATGAATTGCGGTAAAATACACTTTATTTGCATTAAATTAAAGTCTCTAAATATTTATTAACAGAAATCAGAAAGTTTCTTTGTGTAATCAGTTCATAATTGTCCACACAATGTTGCATTAACAAGTATAAAGAGAATAAGTTTCTATTTTGTCACAATATTTAAATGATTGCATTGTGGCCTTGACATTCTTTGTTTTGTAAAGCATTCACTTAATTTTTTCCCAAAATTCCAATAAATAAATAAATAAATAAATAAATAAATAACATAACTACCAAACGAATTTGTTAATTATATAAAATAAGGGGGCGAAAAAATCTCTCTCTACAATAGGAATCACGCTTTGGAAGGTATTTAATTAGGGTGCTGATTTTACGTAATCTACGTATCGGTTTGTAAAGTAGATTGCGTATATACGGTCTTATAGACCGTATATACACAATCTATGTAACGAAACGATACGTAGATTACGTAAAATAGTTACTACGCATGCGCAGTAGCCATTATCGCCAACTGACGGCTGTATTTTGGACAAAGTACGGTGTTGTGGATCCGGCCCGAGGTGTCTTACCTTTCCGTTCATGGTTTCATGGTTTGGCCTGACCCTAGTGAAGCAAATAACCCCTTTACACATTATACAGAGTTAGACATAAATGTGTTAAATTTAAACTGAAGTACAGAAAGTGTTGATTATATAAAAAGCAGACCGTTTTTTCAGCATTAAAAATGTATATTGTAACAGGTACAATTTATAACCTCACAAATAGTAATTCCCACTCCCAGAGGAGCAAAACTCTAATTTTAATTCTATTTTAATTCTATGAGCACACTGAAAAACTCTGGATAAGATCTGGCAATTGTCATAGAGCAAAGTGGCAGCTTCCAAACATAATTACTCTGAAATTAAACTGAGAAACCAGGTCTTTCATGCCTCAGCTATACAAATAACAATTAAGACCCAAATTAGGTAGCTGGGGAACAGCAACATCCCAGACATGCACATTTCCATCAGACGGTCACTGCATTTTTTGTTGTGGGTAATTCCACATTGTGGGCCTGATTCCGATCTCCGTACGACTTCCATGCGCATGGAGATTTGTATCACTCCCCTCTCTAATGCAGAGTCCTAGATACCCTACCATAATTTCTCTGCACGGATCTGCTGTTCCCCGTCCCTTACCCTTTATTACCATCCGCACCTACCTGCCAGGAATTAGACTTGTGGAAGTGAAGGGCTCATAATATCTGTGCATATTTATGCACTGATAATACTTGTCAGGGGTCTTGTGTGAGAGAACTGCGTAAGTCCCCTAAGTACTTAAATCTGAATCAGGACACTGGCTTCATTACTGTTTGTGTTGAGGATGAGATGCAGAAAATACTGTAGTGACTATGGAGCTCGGAACCGACAGGAAAGCAGTGATGTTCGTTCATCTGCTGCTACTGTCACCACTCTCCTCTTATAACTGTGTGAAGCCTGTTATATATATGCCATCTGTTGTGTTTAGGAAACTTTCAACACTGTGAGTTAACTCTTGTTCTGATTTTTTTTTACTTATAGCTCTTTATGATGTTTAACTAATAAAAGGTAGTATAAAATTGCAATTGTTGTCACGATGAGTAACATATTTATTTTATTTATTTATAAACAGGTATTTATATAGCGCCAGCGGATTACGTAGCACTTTACACTTTTTAACAGTTAGTGTAAACAAGACTGGGTGGGTAAGAGGGCCCTGCTCATAGGCTTACACTCTATAGGACAGTGGGTTTGATACATAAGGGCAAGTGCCATATATCATAATCACACAATGGACCAGCCAGGGTGTATAGTAAAAGTTCTTAGTGCTCTATATGATCCAGTCACATAGCAGCAGAGATTAAGGAATTTTAAAATATAGAGAAAGGGTGTCCGGGTGTGTGTTAATAACAGAGGCGTCGGAACAGGGGGGGGGTGGAGCTCCCTGCTATGCACACTGCAGCGCTCAGTGCTGAATACTGAGGGGAGGGGGAAAGAATGGGTAACAGAAACACCAGATGGGCACACAAAGAGGGGACAGAAACAATGTATGGATACAAGAGGGGACAGAAACAATGGATGGATAAACTGAGGGGCAGAAACAATGGATGGACATAAGGAGGGGGTAGAAAGGCTACATTGGCTGCTGACTAAATAAACCCTAATGTGTATATGTGTTAGGGACCTCAGTCCTACAGGGGCAGGGACTGATGTGCATGTAAAAGTGCTGCCGACAATTTGTGGCACTATATAACTAAGCATTAATAATAAAAATGATACCTCATTTACATTATTGTGGAAAATGTAAGGATTTTATGCTAGGGGACAACAGCCAAAATCTTGCCTTAGTTACCAGATTGGCTAGGGCCGGCCCTGGGTTGACAGACCCCAATGGCTTGGCCACGCCCACAATGAGTTAGCCATGCCCCCTCTGGCGGCGTGCGTCTGCTTTGCGGCGGCACAAATGCATTTAATACACAACAAAGAGGGGGGCGCATCTAGAAGAGAGGGGGCACCAGTGGGCTAAATTCTCGCCGCCTCCCCAAAAAAAGTTGTGATGTCCCTGGTTAATAATGTAATTATAAGGCAAAGTGAAAAGAAAAGTGCTTTTTAATATGGTAAATTATTTTAAGGAGGTATTTGACAAGCTTGTCTGAAGAGGTGAGTTTTAAGAGATCGCTTGAAAGTTTGGAGAGTAGTGGATAATCTTAATGGTCGAGAAAGGTTATTCCAGAGAGTGGGTGCAGCCCAGGAGAAGACCTGTAACCAGAGCATTTCTGAAATGTAGAAGAGAGTTGAAAATCTTGTGATGATCTGACAGAATGAACTGGGATCTATCTTGAGATAAGTAAGGATATGTATACAGGTGCAGTGTTATTTATGTCTTTATGGGTAAGAAGATTTTGTATTTGATTCTGTAGTATACAGCCAACCAGTGTAGAGACTGACAGGGTGGACTAGCTCTATTTGAACCTTTTGCTAGGAAACTCATTCTTGCTGCTGCATGCAATATAGATTGTAGAAGGGTAACTGTAGAGAGTAAAATATTTACATGGTAACCCAATTAATTACATTTTATATAATTGTCAATCAAGAGGAAGTCACTTGTGTGAAGTGACCTGTTTAGATCTACATCTTGTTACTTTCTAACCATTTTTATTCCAATGACATTTATTTATTGATTAATGAACCTTGGTATAAACCTTATTAGAAATATATTTATATAAACCTCCCATATCTATACATATTAAATAACGTCTAAACACATAAAATTATTATATTTCTTCTATTATTAGTGTTTCCTGTCTATAACTGTTTATTTCTCTTTTGTCATCCATAAATGTAGAAGCCTAACATTTCTTTTATAGATGTATAGAATAGATACATTTCTATACATTATGAACCTAAATAGATTTAGGGCCAGATTTCCTAAGCAGGAAAGGAAAAGTGGAGATGTTGCCCATAGAAACCAATCAGATTCTAACTGACATTTTCTAGTATGTAATAGGAAAGTGAGAGTTAGAATCTGAATGGTTGCTATGGGCAACATCTGCACTTTTCCTTCCCCCGCAGTTTAGTAAATCTGGCCTGTGGATTTAAACACTCACTAACAGTGAACCCACCAATCACTGCTTTTAAGATGTTTTATTTTTAATCCACGAAGACACTGTCAGTGTTTGGTAACTTAAACAGTACATAACTTACATAACTTCCCAGCAGCTGGCTGACAGGAAGGGGGAACACAGCAGGCAGAGTACAGTACTGCGCTGTCAGCTATTTTAAAACAATGCTCTGCACCCATAGACTGAGTTCTAAGCACCCCTTAAGCTGTCAGCTACTGCCAGCTGTCACTGCATGGGCTGAGCAGTCGATGGCTCAGGATGTCTCAGGCTCAGGAGGGAGGGGGGTGAATAGACGTGTGATGCGGCCTAATAAGTGTCCCTAGTTACTGGTGCCATAATAAAGAAAGTTGAATATATATTCGGAAGA
>WWET01005026.1:70754-81065 GCA_011038615.1 Limnodynastes dumerilii
ATTATTTGCTTGTATTTTCCAGTAGACACTAGAAAGCAATTTATAGCTGCTTTTAGGATTTATGTTAATTTTGGAAACAGCGTGATCTCAACTAAATTGTAGCAATGTATTTCTCCACTCCAGTAGTCTTTTGTGCTGCTCGAGCTTGTTCAAAAGCTTAAAAGAGTAAAACTGGATTGGAAGAAATAAATGTGTGTATATATATATATATATATGTGTGTGTGTGTGTGTGTGTGTGTGTGTCTGTAGCTTTTTTCTCAAGTATATATATATTTTTTGCAACAATACAAACAAGAAAATGCAAGAAATACATTAACAATTGGTCATTTACAAGATCTCTTATAATACATGCTGAAAATAGAGCCCAGTAACATTTCGCCTCTTAGAACTTACTTATGGCACATCATGTAGGAACATTATGCATAAGGTTGATTGTAGTGCTAACAGTTCAATTACACCCCCTGCTAATAAATTGCTGCAAAATAGCTGTTTGGAGGTTTCAGCTTCGTGAGGAGGAGGCCATAATTACATGACATCCATCAGTGGCATCATCCTGCTTTAATAAAACATGAGTTACAAAACAACAGGCTAAAAGTTTGACTGTAGAAGTCCAATTTTTTGCACTCCCCCCTCCCCCCACCCCTTCCAAAGTACTAAATGTTTGTGATTCTGTTAAAGCTGAAATCCTCACAGAGGACATTGCTTTTACAGTATGAAATCAGTGACCTTTCTGAGACCTTAGAATTTGTTCTAAAAATGTTTTTTGACTTTTTTTTTGTATTTTATTATTATTATTTTTCTTTTTTTTATATTTAAAATTGAACTATGGACAGACAGAGAATAACGGAAGCAAAGTTATGCCATGGATATCTAAAGTCCCTCCCTTTGAGGGCGGTGGTTAGTTGTGTGATCATACAGATGTCTGGATGTTGATATTGAAATGTTGAATGTGGGTATTATAGCATAAGAATTGGATTAGAGGATTCAGGTCTGGACCCTGACATCCAATGGAGCGCCGAGCGGCTGTGGGGGATCCAGAGGCCACTCCCATCACTCACACAGAGATGAGCTACCTTAAACTTAAGTCAGAATAGTACACCCTCACTGTACATACCCCCCGCCCATTACCGTAACCAGTGTCCCCTTCCTGTCTGTCCCACCCATGCACATTCATGAAATGTGTGTTTAACGCTCTAAAATAGCTGAAACCTCTTCCACTGTGCAAGTCTTAATCCGGTCCCCAGTTCATATTTATGTAAGGGTGGATTTGACCGGCAGTACATATATACACATATAGCTTTAAGGAGAACCACAGAGAAACAGTAACCTCCGTTTTTTGGTATTAGTTTTGGTTCTAAATCTTCACCGTGTTTTGGTTTTGGCGAATGCATTCTGAAATGTATTGGTTTTGAATTTGGATTTCTTTAAAAAAAATTTGTCAAAAAAACCCAGCAAAAATCATGCAATTTGTTTCTGCACCTAAAATATTGTAAACATTTATAACATTAGTTTCCAGACAAACAGGACCATCTTAAAATATTGTGTTCACCATTAACTAATGGTTAAAGGCTGCAGCGGCTAAACTAAGTGAAAGAACAGCAATACAAACATAAGCAGGAAGAAATGTTAATATTTAGGTGTAAAACTGACAGGGTACACAGACCCAGTGACTATAGTAGTATATATATTTCCAGTGTAACAAATACAGTCTTCTTTGAAATACAAAATATTGAACAGATCCGTTTTAAGAACATATATAAATGTATTCTTTAAGATCTCATTGACACAAGGAACAACCAATAAGGAGAAGGACCGGTCTTATTCAGCACCCAATAGCCTGAGTTAGAGGAGCAGCTTAATACATGAGTGAAATGACTGAACTAGAAATAAAGGGCCTGATTCAGAGATGCGATTTCCACGGCACTTAGGAGCGTATATTTAAGATCCTAGAAAATTCGCAAAACTGCGCATGCGTAGTAATAGTGCAACGCCGTCTACGTAGCGGTTAGGAGCGTAAATTCACTAAGAGCGTAAGTTTGAATCGCACGGAAACACTTAAGATCTTAAGTGCTGCGAATCTTTAAGATCTTAAGGATTTGCATGGAAATGGGCGGGGGGAGGCAGGGAAATGAGGGAAAGTGGGCGCGGGCTGACACTTAGGATCTTAAATGAACGCTACCACGTCACTTAAGATCCCAAATGACAGCGTAGAGTTAGGGTTAGTCAATAGTAGTCTAAGTTTAAGATCCACCGCTGTTTGCAAGGGGAGTGACTCTTTATGCAGTGGGCTGGAACCTGCTAGGATCTTAACATTAGATGCGTATATTTGCGATCTTTTCGCAATCGCATCTCTGAATCAGCCCCAAAGTGCACATTAGCAAGGAGTGCACAATATTATATACATATAAGTATATTTGCAAAGAAATGTATGGACAAATAGGACTCAAACGGGCATGTATTTGATTGACATAAAAACGGTCAATAGGCAGATGGACCAGTGTAATATAGCATAGTATAATAACCAAAACAGGATATCCGACATTTTGGGAAAAACAAAATTTCGCCTCAATTTGGTATCTGAATTTGGTGGAAGGATCCGTGCCATGCCTCAGTTCTATTCAGAATCTTAAAATCTACTGGTAATGTTTTTTTTTTTACTTTAAATTCAACTAAAATAAGCCAAACAAGTGATAAGGTATTCCTTACAACCAAAGGAAATGAGAAAACATACAAAAATAAGCTTTTTTTCTTAAACATAGCGCACAGTTTTGTTTGGCACTGTTAAATTGGTCTCATTTTGTTGTGTAATGTTTTCATGTAGCAGACACACACAGGTATTTTTAATCTGTGACAATAAAAGAAGTAAATTAGAGTTCACATTAAGTGCATAGAACACAAAACACATTTGTGAATTATTCACACTCTTGATGAATTGCTGTAATTAAACCCAGAAGAATGGATTATTAGCTGTTGCTAGAAGAATAGATTGATATAGCACTAATCAATGAAACTAAAGGTTGGCATGTATCCCTTATATCCTTGGTATAATATATTTCAATTCTTAGATTTCCTCCCTGGTTGTAATTATTATGTGATTATTTACTTGCAGTGCATGCTACATTAACAACAGGGATAAAATGTTATTTGCATACTCAATGACTGCTTAAGTATTATAGCTACTATATTTAGTTTTCAAGCGTAAGAGTAGTTACAGCTGTAAATACTGTAGATAGTGTACCCTAAAGGAATAAAACTGTGGTGACGAGAAGGAATGCTCTGGTTTTGTGCTGTTGTAAAGATAGGAAATGCACAAGTGCAGATACCACTACTGATACCTTACTATACACACAGGGGGCCTGATCCAGGGTAACGCTGTTGTGCTCAGCGTACTAACAGCATTACACGACCTTGACACTCCCCCTGCCAGATCGTAATTACATTGGGTTACAACCGGCTGAAGGCTACTCTAAGTTCAGCCGGCGTAACCCAGTGTAACTACGCTGAGACGGCGGCGTTAGTACGCTAACGCCACCCTCCCAGTCTCATTACCCTCCTTCCCCCTGCCTACCTGCTCTAACTTCAGCGTTGTGACACTGGGGGATGCCCCCGCCCAGCGTTATTATGCTGAAGCTACCGACGCCCGATCCACGATCTGCCTGGTGCATGCGCAGATCGGCTTTTAAGCCGATTTTACGCTGCTGGCCGGCGTGTTAATGCCGGCCAGCGTAGTTCTGGATCGGGGCCATGGTATATACACAGTGCAAACTAAGCGCTTCTATATAATGTAAAAAGAAAAATATACACTATATCTAATCATCTCATCTACTGAAGTATAGCTACATTATGGAATACATTTATAACTGCTTATTAAACCTCTCAGGCAGAGGTTCTCAATCTTTTTGGGGGAAATCAGTATTGGTATTGTACTTTCTTACAAACTTGCTCAGATGCCCTGAGTACCACCTGACAGTGGTCCAAGTACCACCAGTACTTGGATACCAGTACTACTAGTTGAGAACCTCTGCTCTAGTGCATACTGTCACCATTAATTTATAGATAGGACGTTACCACCTTACATTACTTTACAGCACCTTGACAGGGGTGGACTAGCCATCTGTCATTTCTGGCAAACGCTTCATGGGTCGGTACCCTGCATTGCTGGAGAAAGTAATTAATTAGCAGAGGAGATTCTCATCATTACATCACTGCTAGAATCTCCACATAGAGGTTTATCAAAAGCCCTTCACACCCACTGCCTGCCACAGACCCCAGCGGAGAGTTGAGTTACCTCTCCGGGGACTTTTAGGGTTAGGGTTAGGCTCTGGGAAAGAGAGGGTTAGGCTCTGTGGAAGGGAGGGTTAGGGTCATGGAAGGGGATGGTTAGGGTTAGGAGCAGCCTGTGGTTAGGGGAGTCTAGGTTTAGACTGTGGGGATGGGAGACTTAGGGTCAGGCTGTGGGGAGGGGGTCTTATTGTTAGGCTATGGGCAGGGAAGTCTTGGGGTTAGGCTGTGGGGAGGAGAGTCTTAAGGTTAGGCTACGGAAAAGGGAGACTTGGGGTCAAGCTGCAGGAAAGGGAGGATTAGGGTCAGGGTCAGGCGGAAGGAAGGGTTAGGGTAATGGAAGGGGAGAGTTAGGGTAAGGGTTGGGGTTAAATTTATACCTACCATTCAGACCACCGTCTTTGGTGCATCGGGGATCAATCGATTTCCCATCCAGTTTGAAACTGGACTGGCTTAACGGTCCTTTCAAAATAGGGCCATTCTCAGTGGTGACCCACACCAGTGTCTATATATGGCTTATTATTATTCGCTTTTGTAATGCATGCAGCCCGTCCCACTTTTATAAACTCATCTAACTTACGTGACAAATTGCGCGCACCTCTGGGGATCATCCCAAGTAAGTGGATAGTAGATAAGTGGAACTGTCTGTCAACAAAGCTGGTAGAGGCTGGAGCACATTAAACACATCTAACACGCCTGGTATATACATAAGAGTATCCTTACAAAGGGCTAAAGACCAGATTGTATGGCTTTAGGGTTACCAGAAGTAAAAAAAAATAGTCAGGTGAGATGGTTTAAGGAGTTCCCATCCTCTGTCACTATCTATGTTTCTAATAAACAGTAACCTAAATAACTACAAAAATTTCTAAATGCGTAATGCGATATATATATAGTTCTAACTGTGTAAAAAAGTCATAAACCGCCTAATATGACTAAAACCAGTATGAAAAGCATGTTTTGCCTTGAAGCATAAAGGCTAGCTATTAGCTCTTCTAATATTTCTTCCTTATAGCAAATATAAATGTATTTGTTGTGTTGCAAAAGCTCTAAGCGATAAGGAGATAGAGAAGAGGTGATAGAGAAGCCCCCTGTTACACCCCACCTAATTTACAGTCATCGGAATAGATTTCTCTGCAGAGGGACTTGCTTGGGAGTAAAATGACTATTTAACTGCATTTAGGAGAAGTATTATGATTGGACAACACGTTATTATAGCATGTTATCAGGATAAGCATAATATAGAGGTACATTTAAAGATGCTCTTACTTAGCTTGGCTCTCAGCGCAACCTAAATTGCTACATTAGCGCAAGAAGAACATGTGATCTGTTAACAAAACCAACTCATGCTAAAGCTAAAATATATTAGACAAGCAATGCAAGAATTGGGACAGCAGATGGCGCTGGCACTGTATGTCAGGACATGCTGGTACTTGTTGTTCCGCAAGTGGCACCAGCAGCCATTACTGACACTTAAACTTCCATATGGTCAAAGTGTAGATGTTTCCCATAGCAACCAATCAGATTCTAGCATACATATTTTCTAGTATGTAATAGGAAAGTGAGGGCTAAAATCTGATTGGAAGCTATGGGCAACATCTACACTTTTCCAAATCCTCAGCTTAGTAAATCTGGTCCCTGGTGCCCTTTGCCCTAAGAATGGTTGATTCTAGAAGGAGGCCTAATGAGATTTTTCCCCCTAGTGGAAAAAGACCCAGCCTTGGGCTGGTTGGGTTTCCACTGACTCCGGCTGGTAAAGCCTGGTGCTAGTTAACCTAAAAGCAGGGGTTCCCACAATGCTTGTAATTAAAATTCTGGGGCCTAGGGTAGACCCAGTTCTATTGGCAGAAGCATGGACACAGGTGACCCGGTGTGGAACACATTGTCATTGGTTCTGGTATGTCTTCTACATATTCATCAGGATAATCCTGGCTTGGCAACCTGTATATATTGAGCTGCCATGTTCTACTGTAGAATCTATACCATCTTCATACAGAGGGAAGTGGACAGTGTTGGGAGGAAAAGCAGAGCCCAGCATCAGAGCTATATGCAGTCAGGTGGGTACTGGGGCACCGGGGCATGGCACCTGCATACCTGCAGACAGACCCGGGATATTGCCGGGGTAGCAGAGGATCCCAGGGTCACAGACCCTGTTTCACACTGCAGGGCAGACCCGGGAAATTCCGAGACCCGGGTCTGCCCTGTCGTCATCATGGTGCATAATTTGTTTACCGTTGCTCTGGCAACACTTGTTGCCAAAGCAATAGTAAAAAAAATTCCACCAATTGAGGCACATTAGGTGCTACCCGGGTTGAAAAACCCGGGTAGCACCTTTCACACTGCACCCTTATCCATGTCAGACCCGGGAATAACCCTTCTTCTTGAATTCCCGGAAGTGCACCTTTCACATCTCCACGAAATACCCGGGATTTTGCAGAGACCCAGGTTTTTGGCGAAAATCCCGGGTATTTCATGGCGATATGAAAGGGGTATAATAAGACAAATGTAAAATCTAAAATATTTTACTTTTATCATAGAATAGATACAAAATAACACAATAAAATAATATCAGGGAGATTGTGATAGTACTATCAAGGCTGCACCAAAGGGGTGTGTCCTGTAGTATCAAAGGGGTGTGTCCTGTATTATAAAAGGGGTGTGTCCTGTAGAGTCAAAAGGGTATGTCCAATGAATAGCTCCTACTATTTGTGTGTCTAACACTGCCTTGCAAACTGTATCTGAATAAAAATAGCAGCATCAGTATTTATTGATTGCTAAAATGTCACTGAATAAATATTTTCAGTATTTATTGTGCATACTGTGTATAGGAGATCAATGACTTTCTTATCTGCCACCTCCATAGACCTTAATTCATGGAAATAGGACACAATTTCTAAATTCTGTCATCATACCGCAATGACTTCTGTAACTGAATCAGCATCAGGGAGATTGCCCAACACTTCAGGGACTCAGGGAGATCACCCACTCTTCAGGGAGACTTCCTGATATCCAGGGAGAGTTAGCAACCATGAAATATAGCAGCACTGAACTTTGGGCCTGATACAGACCCAGCATACGATCGGCTGAAAAGCCGTTCTGCGCATGCGCTGGGCAGATGTTGCCCGGCGTAGCTACGGTAACGCCCGATCAATGATCGGTTGTCCGTAGTAGAGCCGTAGGGTTAAGGTTAGTGTAGGTGGGCGGGGAGAGTTAGGGTTAGGGTAGCCTTCAGCAGGCGTAAGGAAGGGAAAATACGCCCGCACAGGGGGAGTGTCGGGGAGAGTGGACACCGATACGTTGTGCTTTAGTAAGCACAGCGCATTGGCGTAGGTCTGGATCAGGCCCTTCATCTCTAGAGATCAAAGAAAGCACAATCCCATACCAGGGGACCAGGGTCAGTGCTGGCATGTCTGGCGCCCCCCTGCAAAAAATATATTTGCGCCCTCTTCTTTTATAAATGTTATAATCACACAGCTGTACCCGGGATATCTATCTATCTATCTATCTATCTATCTATCTATCTATCTATCTATCTATCTATCTATCTATGGATTTGTCATATAGTGCCCCTTTTCATGAATCTTTTTGACAGCTCTTACCTTGTGACAATAAGTTATCACTGTGCTTGGGTTTATTAAATACATGAAGTTATATACCGTACGATGGCTGGTTGGCAATAAGTCAATACCTTTCCTTGTAGTAATATGTAGAGTTGCTGTGTACATGCCAACTGAATTAATAATATCCTCCTTGTTACACAGTGCACATAATATACTTACATGAATTACATGAATATTCTAGCAGACTAAATCACTACACCACAGAGCTTACAATCTCTCATACTGTTCTGTTGACACCTAAGGCACCAGCTGATAAATTGCTCTTTTCAAGGTGCCATCAGAACTGTTTGATGCCTATATCAGACACAAACATAAATATTTGAGCAACAAATTACGTTCTGAATCTTAAAACTACAAGAACTGCAATGTTTCTTCTTCCACTGCGTTGCAATCTCCACGTGGAGATGATTTAATAATTCAATCAGCTCTGGAGTCCCACTTTGTGCCGCACAAGCTTAACATTTTAATTTATTCCATGTAAACTTAACTACAAAGGATTTTTTTTTGCAAAGCTTATCCAATCAAGACTTTAAACATACACTATTTTGGGAGTAATTTTACCAGGCACATTTTCTAAATTGCTCTAAATTAGAAGGAAGCATTTTCCTTTTCAATCATCAAGTAAGATGAGCTCCATTAAAGAATAGCTTAAAGATGAAAGAATTAGTTTAACCCCCAAAAGGAACTAATTAGTATTACATGGTAGAGAATAAAAATAAGAACTAGGGACCGGATTCAAACCCTGAAATGTTTTACTTACGTGCCTATTTTTACGATTATTGCTACTTTTAAACTATTTTATGCTATATACGTAGCGTTTCATTGCGTAGATTGCGTACATGTGGTCTTTATAGACCACATGTACACAATCTACGTAGCGGAACACTACGTAGATAGCGTAAAATAGTTACTATGCCTGCGTAGGAAATATAATCGGAAAAATAGGCACATAAGTAAAAAATTTCGGAGGTTTTGAATCCGGTCCTAAATATTTGCAGTACTTAAAAATAAAACTAAAGCACCCTGAAAAGTATGCACACAAAATAATTTTAGTGACCAAATCCAGACCTCTGTTGCCGGAGTGCTCAGAGCTAGGGAGATCCAAAGCCGAATTCCCGCTGTATCCTAACCCCCATGTGCACAAGGGGATATTGGGCTGGATCCAGACTTAACTTAGTGCATGAACTTAGCTACTCCTGGGCTAAACCATGTTGATTTCAGGGGAGTCATATTTCATCTGTTGCAAACAGTGTTAGTGTTGAGAGGTGATGTTTACTATCCCAAGTCTAAACAACAGTGTGATAGTAAAGCTGGTCATTATCTGTGTGCAGTAAGCAATTCAAAGATATATCCCTGCATGCAAAGAATACAATTAACTTTGCTCCCTCTGAAATCAACATGGTTTAGCCCTTGAGTAACTAAGTTCATGCACTTAACAAGGTCTGGATCCAGCCCATTGCTACCTTTCTATGTAGAGAGTTCTGTTAGCAGGCCTTTACCTTAAGATTTCCACGCCATCCCCACGTAAAATAGGGATGGCTCCAAAATTTGTATTGCACATAAGGACTTAACCCAGCCCCTAATGCATCTTTTAAATCCCTCCCACCAACAAATAATATTTGGTAATGGGGGGGTGGGGGGAAGGCATTACCATATTGTTATTCAGGGGTAAATCTGAGGGCCCCCTAGGCAAACAAAGAGCAGCACCAGTTTCACCACCAACCGAGTCAGAGCGCCACCCCCCCACAAATCTGAACAAATAATATTTACTAAAGCTGGTGCTTTGGATCAACGGCCACATTTAAATTCTAAAATATCTAATATAATCCACCCTATTAGAATCTAAGTAGAAGCTTCTATTTGATTTCAATGTCAGATTAGATAACTCCTCAAAATCAGAATTTAAGTTTTCAGTTTTCAGAATATAAATGTGAATTTAGATTTTGTGCTGTAGTGACAATAAATGTGATATTGTTGTTTTATATCTATATGGGCCCATATTCTATATATTTTTAATAATATGTATGTTTAATAAATTGTGTTTCAGAGAACCATATCCAGTTGATGAATTTTTACTATATATTTTTAATAATATGTATGTTTATTAAATAGTGTGTCAGAGAACCATATCCAGTTGATGAATTTTTACTATATATTTTTGAGTATAATATATTACTTTTTAGGTTGCGCCAGAATATATATTTTTTCTTTTTTTGTATAGTGTAAGTCCCTCCCACTATCCTGAGGAGCCAAACTTGTGCGGGAAACCTTATTCATGTTGCTGTGCAGTCGTGAAATATGAGTGTTTTCAGTCACAAAGACAAGAAAACGTTCACATTTTGTCTTGTCATGTCTGGATGCAGTTCTTTGTTAGTCATATTTTGCCGGATTCAGACCTTCGTATGTTTTCCCT
>WWET01005026.1:90923-101406 GCA_011038615.1 Limnodynastes dumerilii
GGGGGGGAACTGGAGTTGAACTCCGCGTTGAAACTGAAATTCAGTTGGATCTGCAACTCCTCAACCGCCAGTACCTAACATCCTGATAAACTTCACCACAGAATGCAGAAGACCCTCCATAATGCCAGGCTGGACGACGTATGGTGAATCATTCACTCAGAAGAAGGGACTATACCTACTACTTCCCTCACCAGCACTCCTACTCACGCATTGATTTTATCCTTCTTAGCCACACACACCTTCATTTGCTCGAGCAAGCCTTCATTGGGATAATGGCATGGACAGATCACTCCCCAGTTCATTTTAGATTGTCTCTCCCAGAGACCCATCATCCGCGTTGGTCTTGGAAGTTTAGCGACTCCCTCCTTTAAGAACCCATTCACAGAGTCCCATCTGAGACCATTAAAAACTACATCGAACTCAACAGCACTCCCGATGTTTCCCTGGTAACAATTGGAAGGCACATAAATGTATCCTTAGACGCCAGTATATACAGCTGGGATCTTGGATCAAAAAACAGAGGGACACCCAAAAAGATACTCCTCTTAATAAGATCAAATCATTAGAAGCTGTACAAATCTTCCATGCCATCCGCCACGCTCTGGGAACTTACAGACACCCGAAAAGAGCCTCACGGATAAGATTATGTTTACCGAAAATGTCAAAGCAAGTTCTTTGTACGAGCCAACAAATATTGCAGGATTTTAGCCAGGGCACTTAAGAAACAGTGGGCGTCAGCTTGTCTAGCTGCCTTGCTACACACCTGCAATGCTATTTCAGAGGCAAAACCACTCTACGGCCAGACCCTGGAAGCTCGCATAGTGGTCATCCCAAAAGAGGGTAAGAATCCTGCTCTTTGCTCCAGCTACCATCCTATCTCTCTCCTCAGCGTGTACCTAAAACTTTTTGCCAAGATGTTAGTAAACAGACTAAAAGGCTTAATACCAACCGTGATACATAGGGCCTGATCCAGACCTATACTCGCATTTGATCTAACGCTGATCGTAAGCGTAAATCACCATACAAAACGCACTGCTCATGTGCATAGTGACATCGTACCAAAGACCTTTTCATAGCGGCGATTCGGGCGTCCGTATTGTTTGCGTTTTTTTTGTGACGGAGCGTGTTTATAGTACGAAGTTAGAACAGATGCTGGAGTTAAGGAATGTAGGCGGGGGGAACCATTTAAATTGTACAGTATGGGCGTGCTTAGGCTGCTACGAACAGCGCGTCGCTACGAAAATACGTACGAACACATGGAAAAGTTAGGGTAGGGTTCGGCGGCCGTAATGAAAGGAAGGTAAGGGGAGTGTCATGGGAGTGAAAGTTTTTACGCTGCAGCGGTAATACGCTCCGCTCTCATGCGTAGGTCTGGATCAGGCCCATAATGACCAAGTGAATTTCGTTGAGGGGAGCAAGGTAAGGGATAGTACCACTAAAGTGATTGACCTGATCCATAAGGCCCACCTCAATGACACCCTGACCATTTTACTCTCGACTGATGCCGAAAAGACTTTTAACAGAGTTAACTGGAGCTTTGTGATTGGCATCCTACAGTGTCTTGGCCTTAGTCCCACCTGCAGGATCATGGTCCTATACAAATGCCTGATTGCTAGAGTTAGGGTGAATGTTCCACTGTCCTCTTCGATTCACATCTCAAATGGCACATGCCAAAGTTGCCCCCTTTCCCCTCTGATCTTTGTGTTATGTATAGTACCCCTGGCTAGGCTGATCAGAGCCAATACGATTATAATGGCTATTAGAGTGGGTGCAGAGGAACGCAAACTAGCCCTGTTTGCCGATGACGTCCTATCCCTCCTCACCAACCCTAATACTTCTCTCCCCTTTCTAGTCCAGGAGTTTGGATTTGGCAAGCTATCTCACTTCAATATTAATTTCACCAAATCTGTAGCACTTAATGAACAGCCCAACCACAATAACTGACACTGTAAAACCTACTTTCCCATTTCTCTGGCAATATAACTGCAGTTCCTGTACACATGTTCTTGGCTAACTTCACCCCACTCTTAGCTAAGACTTGGGCTGAGTTGAACTCATAGATGAACCTGCGTCTTTTCTGTACAGGGAGAATCAATGTCCTGAAAATGGATACGCTCTCTTCACACCTCTATGTAATGCAGGCACTTCCTAATCACATCCCCACAAATGGTTTTAAGTTTTCCTGGGAATAATGTGCTCTTTTATATAAGTCAAACTGGAGGTTTTGATGCATGGCAGGGACAGAAGAGGACTCTAATTTCCCTACCTTGTTGGCTACAATCGAGCAATTCACCTTAGAGTTGTGGAGTGGACGAGGGAGGTGGAGTCTAAGCAATGGATAAAGATTGAGAATCATTTTGATTTTCCTATTGTTCTCCTTCCTTGGGTACATAGTCCCGTAATGCAACTCACCCCACCATATTACCTACTTTATCTTCTTGGCACTGCTCCCATACATATACAAACATCTCCACAACACATTCTCCCTTTATTTCATTCCTTGCTAACAAAGCTTTCCCACCAGGCTTAGACCTTCAAGCATTCCAACATTGGAAGGAGACAGGATTACTCCAGGTCAGGCAGCTTATGGATTATTATTAATATTATTATCGTTCATTTATTAGGTGCCACAAGGTGTCCACAGCACCATTCAAAATACAGCAACAATACAGAGCACAGACATACAGGGCAGGGATGTACGGAATAGTACATAATAAATACAATATAAAAATAAAAATATCACAAAAATACAATAAAGTTAAGCAAGCACAGATAACAAAGCAAAATGTGAGGTATCAAGCCATTTTATGATGTCAGCAGGACATTTTAAAAATTGCATCCCAGTGACGCCCTTTGAGGTCCTCCTCACTGCACAACATCCCAAACATCTAATATCTAGAATATACGGCTTAATCATTGAGAATATGTTCCCCAAACTCCCTAGCTTTATGATGTCGTGGGATAGGAAGTTGGGTGAACACATTGGAGAGAATGCTTGGACGAAAATATTACAACTTTCCTCAGCCAGCTCCATCTGTATCACAGTCCAGGAGACCTTGTATAAACTCCTTTCTAGGCGGTACCAATGCCCTGACTTTCTTCACAGACTCATTCCTTTTTACACTGATCTTTGCTGGCGATGCAATCAGGCCCCTGGAAACCCACTACATATCTGGGATTCAGTTATATTAATCTTTAGAGCAATTGCCAAGGAAAAGGTGCCAGCCAAAACACTCCTTACCATACACTGGAAGTTTGCCCACTCTCCAACTATTCCAGAATGGTTTGCAAATGTTAACAATTATGAAGAAATGGACGACCTACTTCTTGAACCATGGGTAGGCTATGTGAGGTATCGGAACACATGGTTCCGCTGGCTAGAGTTAGAGACCACACATCATTCTAATGAGCTCATTAGGCAACATAGTATAAATGGCTCTGGCTCTTCTGGGCTTGATCAACTCTACTCTACAAACAGGGTCTAAGCCCCATTGTCTGCAATAACAATAAGGGCCAGATCCAGAAATAAGTACAACAGCGAATTTACGCATGTGTAAATTTGTTTGTTTGTATGCATCGTAACTCTGATCGTATGTAACAAGTTCGTAACTACGTACAAAGGGGTGTGTCATCCCTACACTAGTTGAAAATATGCAATATAGGTGGAGGGTGTAATTTAAATTGTACAGTATGGGCTGGGTTAGGCAGTTATGTATGACAAGCCGCTATGTAGGAACGAAGTTACGCAAAGAAAAGTTAAGGTATGGTTTGGGACTCGTAAATCAGCTAAATTACATGTGTCTGAGGGGAGTACCTGGGGGGTTGCATTATACTTATCATAGCATAACTACAATATGCGATCGTACTTAAAGGGAACTTAAGTCTGGATCCGGCACTAAGAGGCCAAATCTACATGCTCACCAAACTAACCTCAAGACTCCTTACATTAACTGTGCAGATTCTGACAACACATTTTCTGTTTTCAAAAGTACCTCCCTGGAAGACACCTCTGTTTCTTCTTCCCCTCTTGTTTGATCTCCACACTTTCCCCCCTCTATGGTATAAAATAAAAATGGGAAGATTTTGAACCTTTGTGCTGTAAGCTTGTGGTGTTACATGCTACGATCTGCTTTAATATGTAATGTGTTTTGCTGCAACATATCAAGCGTGTTTGCATCTAAAACCCTGATCTGTTGACACCGTGTAACCACCATTGAAAAAGCTATATTCCCATTTTATCAATAAAAACTATGTACAAACAATTGGCAATACTGATCACTATTGTTTGTTGTCCAAGTATTACCTTATTTTTAATTTAAAAATCTACACATATAACATAATAAATGGCATGAGATTCTTGTCAGGTATTTGCTCCTAATATACAGTATGGCACAGAAAATATATAAAGGCTTACATTTTGCCTTGTTTCATTACAACACACAGCCTACTGTCCTTAACACATTGCTTTTAGTTAGTCGCTAATTATCTTACAGGTATGTTATTGGACTGTTGGAAGATTTATCACACAGATCAAAACACATATAAACTCCGAACATACTGCTGTGGTTGGGAGTTACTATTTAAAAGAAAACACTAAAGGTATCAATACCCATTTTAAGAACTGTAGTAGATGTTACAGTCATGATTAACCAGGGTGTGGAGTCTAACTAGGCATCAAGTCTTCACTAGAGCCCCTGTTGGTGGGGATAGGTTGTGCTGCTGACTCCAGTGAAAATAAAGGAAAGGTGAAAAATGTCTGAAAGGACAAGCAATGCAGAAGACAAGGGCTCACAACCAAGAAAAACCACAGTCACTCAGTCATGGAGGGAAAATGGCAGGAGAACAGGGAGGAATGAGAACTATGGGATGAAACAGGAGACTGACGTTAGAAATACAGGGGAACACCTGGAACATGGGAACAAGGGACAAGAACACACTGAGAACTCACAGGAAAAAGTCACTAGCCAAAAGACTGTAGACAACAGAGCAGGAGAAGCGTAAGGAAACCTTTATAACCAGAAGTGGGGGGTTTTAAAGGCTGATGGTCAGTGATTGGCCAGTTGCCCTCCCACCTACTCCTGTAATTAGCTGGTGTCCTCACTGTAATAGTCAGAACAACACGAAACTGAAGAGGAGCATGCACCTACTGGGGAAGCTGTGGACTGCACTCCCACATGCCTAATTTGCATTGCATCATGTTATATGCATGAAGAAGTGTTTTGATTAACGTGGTGCAGCAGGATTATTGTGCCTTTAATTTCATGTGTTTTTTAAATGTGTAGAATCTGATTAATATACAAGTAATTGTGTTGAAAGTATTTACATAATCAAACTGGCTAGTTTTGGCCTAGCAGAAAAACTGGTCTTTCAGTACATTCAATATTTATCAGCCGATAATCATGGGAGCTATATGGTTGAAACAAGCAGAGCTAGTGCTCTGCGCACAAGCTAAACTACGGGGCATTGTAGGGAACGGTGACTCTTCCCAAGACCTGCCATCTCCTTCCCATGACCCCATTGGCCCTGCCCATGATCTGTGACCTGGCTAGCGGCGACATCTCTGTGCTGCATGTGACTGAAGAAAAACAAGGTAAGTTAAGGGAAGGGGACAGTAAGTGGTGTAAAGTAGGGGACAGAGAATAGATGTGTAATGGAGGGGCAATGAGGGAGTTGTTTAATGGTGGGGGGGACTGGGAGGGATCTGTTTTATGTAAGAGGAGGTGTATTATGTAATAGGCATAGAGAGAGAAAAACAGAGAGATGTGTAATGTAATGGAGAGAGGGAGGGAGATGTGTAATGGAGGGGAAACAGGGAGAGAGATATGTCATAGACATGGAAAAAGTTGCATTATGAAGGGGGAGACAGGGAGGGAAATGTGTAATGAAGGAAGTTAGGAAGGGTTATGTGTAATGGAAAGGGTTCAGGGGAGATGTGTAATATAGAGGAGAATGGAAAGGAGATGTTTAAGGTAAGGGGGAGAGGTAGAAAGTTGTGTAATGAAATCACATGCTAAGTGATGCATTCATGTCTTTTGCCGACAGTCAAACAGGCTTTCAGCAAAGGATGAGGCCGTATTTGCAAGTTATAGGTAGGTGGTATCCAAAAAGAGAGGGACAGGACTAGTACCGAGGGCATATGCTCCTCTGCACACAGGCCTAGCTTCACCTTGGCTGATTCAGAGTTGACCTTACCCCTGTTGGCTAAGAGTATTTTTCACTGTGCATAATGTTTGTGATCATTTGCAGTTTAGGTTAATATAACTTTACTGTATCTACTTAATTTCTGTAATTGTGATTATTTTATGTATTGATTTATATACTAATAAGACTAATAGCATTGATTGACAGGGGGCAGGGCTTAATGACACAATTACATGAATAGCAACATGATTTTAGGTAAAGTGTCCATGAAGTTTGAAGATTCACAAGTGAGTGATCTATATTAATCAAATATTACAGAAGTGGTTTCTTGACTGTCCATTTTTGTTAAGAAATTTAGTATATTTAGGGCAGAAAAGGTACAAAAAGTGCATATGAGAATTTGACTGTGATATGCTGCATTTAGGTATATGTTTAAAATTTACAAAGCATGAAACAGAAGCTACAAATAGTGGAGCAGAATGATGAAAGGTGTCTAGGGAGTTCACAGTGTTCCTCATAATAAGACATATTTTAATATCTCATCACCTACAAGATCTTTGCAAGGAAAAAGTTACTCCTCTAACTACATCTATAGAGTTATGCATAAGGAATGTCCCTATTGTATCCGGAATTACTTCTGTCAACATCTGTTAAAATCGTTCACATGAAATGGATTGGAAATTTTCCTTACTAGATAAGGAAAATTGCAATATTCTTTCAATGTGGGAAACATGTGAGTATTCATTCTCTAGATGTTCTTTTTGAAAACACTTCCTGAACATGCTCCGAATTATATCAGATGACCAGTCGATTTCTGAAAACTTCAGCTCCATTTTCTTGGCCTTTTTACAGACTCTAATATGAAAAGAAAATCTGTGCAAATAATCGGGAGGCTAATCCAGAGCTGAATTTTTTCTTTGATAGGAAAACAATTCCAAGTGTTACTGTTGCGATGTGAGGGGTACAATTAAATTTGAATTATTTTGTGAAGGGAAATACTTTGCTTTATATACTATAAAGAGTTGATTTGAGCTAGAAAACTTCACCTTTGAACTCTAAGGGCCGTATTCAGAGCTCTAAACGTCACCTGACTTCTGCAGTCTGCATGTGTTGTTGTTAAAAGCATGCCAGATGTTGCAATATGGATATTCAGGCTTACGGAACTTAGTTCCATTTGCCTGGAGATTTATCCAACAGGATGGCCCCATCCCCTTCTCTAACCTAAACTCTGTAAGGTGGGTGGCAGTTAGCATTCCAATTTTACATTAGGGGAGGGTTTATGTGCTGCCGTGCCGTATGGACCACTGATCCACATGGAAGACTTAAGGTTTGGTTATGACAGCATAAGCTCTGCCATAACCATAGGAGAAAGACGGGACTTAGAGGGGAGAGCACTCTCCTTTTTCGTGCGGACTACCTGATCGAACTGCGTATGGAAATGCACAGAGGTCTAAATCTGGCCTTAATTCTGTTCTGACTGTTTACATTTACCTTCCCTTGCAGTTAAACATGGTTTTGTCCCAGGTCTACACTTATACCTGTTTTGTCCTTGCTCTCAAACCAGTAATCCAGACAGGAAGCCAGGAAGCACAAGTCTGGATTGGTGTGCAAGTGTTGCAGTTTGCGTGTACAATGATGAAATCCCAATGATCAAAATGAAATTGCAGGGTAGTATACAGTTATGTATAATGGAAATAGAGGTTATACTATGTGAAAGGGCTTAACTGATGTATTAAAATATTTGGTCATTAACAAAGTCAGTATCATATTTGATTATAATTAAAATAGCTATATATTTTTATATAACATTTCCATACCTTTGGTGAAACATTAGGAAGGTTAAATGCTACCTTATTGAACTGTTGCCCATGGCGCAAAGCAAAATTGGGATGCCAGGAAGTGAATTTTTTGGTTAAAAAGATTATGAATTTAAGGTTAGTTTTTCCGTATTTCCGTTTTTGTCCTGGCGCTAAATTTTCTAGCTCTGGCTGTGGTCCTCAGCAACTTGCTGGACTTAGTAAGCACTTTGGCTGGTGCATATGTTTAACCATATTATGGGCTGGATTCAGACTTAAGTAAGTGCTTGAAATTAGTTACTCCTGGGCTAAACCATGTTGATTGCAGGGGGAGTCAAATTAATTGCATTCTTTGCATGCAGGGTTATATCTTTCAATTGCTTACTGCACACAGATACTGACCAGCTTTATTATCATACTGTTATTTAGACTTGGGATAGGAAACATCACCTCTCAACTCTAATACTGTTTGCAACAGATGACTCCCCTGCAATTAACATGGTTAAGCCCAGGAGTAATTCATTTTAAGCACTTAAGCTGGGTACACACTAGAGAGATAACGGACAATTATCCTTTAAATCACAGGATAATCGTTAGATAGCTCTCAATTCGTTTGTGTGTACTGTCAAACGATGCAGTGAATCGTCAGATTCTGCCCCGCATCGTTAGATCTTAATTTTTAGCAGCTCCTAAAAATCACAGATCAACGATGTTATGATCTTATGTTATTATTTGCATGTGTGTCTATTTAGCAAAAAGGACTTCTGGGAACGATCCAGCGTAAAATCGTGTGTACAGCTGCAGGATCGTCAGATGAACGTGAGTTTATCTTTTTATTATTGAAAGATCGTTTTTATTTTGTCAGTGTGTACCCAGCTTTACTTAAGTCTGGATCCAGCCCAATGTGTGTACTCCTGTCCACCCCTTGACTCCCTTATAAAGCTCTTATGAATAGCAGCTTCAGAAGAGAGTTTGGTCAGGTCTAAATCACTGCAATTGTGCGCTGTGCATGTTCAAAGGTATGCAGAAATAAAGCACACAATTAGGCATACATCCCAGTCTGGATCAGACCCTGTGCCAATAAAATGCAGCTATTCCTCATAATGTTATGTCACCTATTGGGCTCTGTAATATAAATATGGGATATGGGATATTGATAACACAAAAACACTAATTTCCTGATTTGGTAACTGTATTACACTGGTGCCATGTAATGGAACTAAATACATAGTTTGACAAAGTCTTATCTTAGAATATATGAACAAAGCATTAATTACTTCAGATGGCTTTAATTCAACCCTAAACTGACATCTTACAGGACAGGACAGGTTCTATTTGTTATCTATAAAGAGGTCACATACATGGCCTAATGTATATAGGAATACTGACGAATGAGAACAAGCGCTCATTTCCGCCAGACAAATGCACAGCTTAGACCTCTTCTGTAACCAGGTTCTTTCTGTCTCTCGCTGCTACAAGAATGTAATTAAGCTGTCAGATTGAAACTTTTGATATCAATCTTGATCTGCTCTCTCAGACAAGTATTCCTGAAACATTATATCATAAACAAGCAGCATGTTTAATTAAACAACTGCTGAAGTGCGACAGAGAATGTGGATCTTAATGGCAAAAATAGACGCAAGTCCTGGAATGAACAAAAAGACATTTTTTAACAATCATTATTTCAAATTAGTGAAAAATCTGATTTAAAAGACAAAAACAGATAAATGTATTAGTGGATTTGGTTAAACTTTTTGGACCGTGTTTACAGATCTGTTTTTACGTGGAGATGCGTGCGTATTTTTAGGTATGTTTTAACTGCGCATGTATAGTAACTTTATTTACGTAATTTACGTTAAATATACGCACGTAAGGGCTTTAGGCACGGACATGTGAATCATACTTGGGGACATTCATACGGATGAGCGGCGTATAAATACGTACTTGAAAATTACATAAAAGTGGGTGGGGGGAAACAGCTAAATGAACGCCGGAGAGTGCGGTTATAAAGAATTGCACGCACAGAAGCCATATACGCACGTAAGTACACACGTAAAGAACAGAGTGGTCTATGGAGATATAAGTCTACGGTTGCGCGGCCGGGAAAGGGGAGTGTAGTGAGTGTTGGTGGGTGTCGCCTTGCTACGTGCGTGCATAAAAAAGCGCACATAGTAAAAACAGATCTCTGAATATGGCCCTTGATCTCTTGTGTTTATGTGGATTATATAATAAAAAAAAACTTAAAGACTATTATGTTGGTAAATTAGTTATTAGTAAAATTAAGATATTTATTTTCACCTTGTTTTGCTGACTTATTTCAGTTACAGTCTCTTTGGGACACCATTCATTGGATGTTATCTGTATGGACACTTGCTTACATTTTTTTCATTTATCATATCATAGCATTTCATCTGAATTTGTGAATATTGGCTAATACTTTTCTAATGAAGTCACTTTTATATAGTAAAATAAAAAGAAAATGGATGTGTCAGCGCGGTTCCAGCGGCCAAAAAAGACCCCCTCCTAGGGATCTACCAATCCCCACT
>WWET01005027.1:16776-31400 GCA_011038615.1 Limnodynastes dumerilii
ACTGGGGGTGGATCGCTGGAGACACATGATGGAGAATACTGGGGTGGGTGGGGCTGGAGACGAATTATGGGGAATACTGGGAGGGGATCTGGAGACACATGATGGGGAATATTTTTTTCCTGTCATTGTGACAGGCCTTTGACTAGTTTATTATATATCTTAGAAAGTATATAGATATGTATATAATAGTGGGGATTTATGTTTTTATGTTTTATTGAGGGGTACACATGGTATAATATATTTATATTGTGTCACTTTACACTTATTGCTCTAGACCATCACTTTTATTTTGTTGTGCTACTTTTATAGATTTTAGGTTATTTTATCTCTACATGATGAATAATTTATATTGGTTTTGAAAGGTTTTTGATAGATGCTGTGATTTTTATACTATGACAATTGATATAAGTTATTTGAGATCATTTATTGCAGAAATTTGATATCATTTATTGCAGGTGTCGGGACTTGTTTGGAGGGGATTATGAAATTATTACTTTGTTCTTATCTGTCCATCCCGATTATATATAGTATTATTTGGTGAGATTTATAATTATTAATGTTAAGTTTTTTAATAATGAAATTAACTTGACATTGTATTATCTATTACTTATATAATTTTGCGTTATTTATCGATATGTGATTATCTTTTGTATATATTTGTATTAGCAGTCTGGTGTCTATCCTAGTCGGATCAGATAGGACACTCCAGCAGCTGTGGTAACAGTTTCTAAATGGCGGTTTGGGAGGAGTGTCCGGACAAAGTATCACTGATTGGTTCCTTGTCCTTTTAAATACAAGTACCTTACAATCAGCTGGTTGATGCCCTGAGAAAGCTCATTTCTCGAGCGAAACGCGCATCAGCGTTTTTCTCTGTGGGGAATCTTTACTTTGAACCACTTATTACATATATTTATGCACCCTTGATTATATATTACCCATTCTGATTTTGATAAACGTTATTCTGCACATATCTCCTTGTATGAAGGTGGATGAGTTCAGTATAGGATTTTTATAGGCACATACAAGTACAGTGCCTTTCTATGAGGGGCTTTTTCTTGTATTTACGCAGTGGATGTGGATAATGAGATTCCTCTTGTGTGAGGACTCTACTCTACTAAGCTGTTAAGCTTTTCCCCTTTTTTTGGGGGGGGGGGGCATCCTCTTATTTTGATATTTGCTATTGAATATAATATTTTTCTTGCTTTTTATGGCTTAACTTGAGAGGTATAATTTTATGATTTATGATTTTAAGCCCCTTATATATTTTCCAACATTAGTGATGGGAGTTGCCTTTCTTAATTGGGATTTGGTCTAACTATTGCATTCCCCACATATTTTTAATCACAATATTCTTCTTGTGTCTCACCTTGTAAAATAGTTTACATTTTTATGTATTTCACTGGCATCTGTTGCCACAAGTCTTTTTGGATTGTAATACCCACTAATTATATCAGCCTGATATAATTATTATAATTATTAAGACAGTGATTTGTTTTTAAGTATATTAATAAAGATTTATTCTTTTAATTTGATAGGTAATTGTTCCTACAGAGAGTGAGTGCACCCCTTGATTTCCCTTTCTTGGTTCTTTTTCTTTTTTTAGTGGTTATATTGTAAGGGTGGGGTAGCACTGGAGGAAACAGCCTCTTCTAATAAATACATTATATAGACTAGTCTAAATGCTTCTCTTTTGGATAAAATTTGGCTGACCTCTTTGAATGCCATCATAATTACTAGACAGACATCCCTGGGTTTAGGTTAGTGGATCTAACCATATTATAGTATGCGGTGAATTGTTCTCATATTGATATCCCTCTGCTCGAACAACAAAGTGGCAGCTGCTTCTAAGTATACGCAGACAATACCACCACTGGTTCTTTTCAGAGAAGACTTAAGAGGAAAAGAGGGCAGACTAAATCAATAGATCTTCTAAAAAATTTGTTATGGGAACAGACGTTGCTTGGTTTCCACCCCTAGATTAGTTTTTTTTTTTTTTAAAACAGATAGCCTTTCAAATATACAAATAAACTTTAGTAATAAAGGGTATCTGGAAGCAATAATATACAGAAATATATCACTGAGCCTTACCAAGGTCTTCTGCCGTTTGCACCATAGCTTTCCTATCTATTGTGAATGTAGCTCCATTATCTCTGTGAAAACAGAATAACATGGTATACAGCATATGTGTTGCTATACTTGAAGATACACATTTATACAAATGAATGCAAAACAGAAAAAGAATATCTTGAATAACTTGCCTCTAATCTTGACAAAGAGAAGGCAAATCTATGGAATTTTCCACATTCCACATTAAAGAAAAGCAATTTCCTTTGCTAAATTTTTTTTAAAAATAAATAAATAATACTCACAATTTACTATATTTTACGATCCCCAGTTGGACAAAAGATGATAGTGTGTTCTTTTGCATATCAGAAGATAAGGCTTCATAGCATCTGGTGACTCCTGTTTTGATAGGATAATAATAAAAAGAACAATACCATTTCTTATTTAAGTTTCAGTATTTTGTATTTTATAAATCCCTTTTACAGGCTACCCTCCTCCCTCATTCTTCTTGTATGGGTTAATTTTCCCCTTCCCCCCACATTCCACCCCAGACCATGCCACCGATTTTATATTGTCACTAAAGTAAGGACTCTGAAAGTATAAACAGATAATGCAAAAAGGGGTTCACATACCTGAGAGAGTATTAAGGCTGTGGAATGGAGTATAATATTGCTTCTAAAGCTGGAGGAATATCAGACTATTATCAAGCAGATCACACAATAAAATGTTAGATAATTCTGACATCATACCAGTTTGTACTGTTCCACGATACATTATTTGTTTAGATTTTTTGGAGCTTCTGTCTAGAGAAAACTTCAATGTGTACTGAAACACAATCTTCAGTGCAATGATTCCTTTATTTCTGCATAGGGCCACTTTGAGGGTGTACACAACGTTGCAGCAAAGGTTTATGAAAAGAGTTTGTATGGGGACATCATTAAGCAGGTTAGGGCTACTGCTGTTACTGCTGTTTGACAAGATGTTGGTTCATGAGTTGAAACGGTTAGTGTTAACCCAGTTTAGCTATAACTTTTATACAGGTCTGTTAACAGAAGCTGCAGCTCTTCTAGTGCCTTAGAACTAGTGTTACTGTAATTTAGTTTTCTGTCTATCATGTGTATTGCTTGCACCGGAGCAATTGATAAATGACTCATCACACAGCTTAGCTCAACAATGACTTATTCCACAGCTAAACTATGATTTGAGGAGTCATTCATATAATGATCTGGCAAGCACTATCAGTCTGCCATAGCTGTTCTCTGTGAAATGATTTGTCAATTAAAGCTGGGCACACACTGGAGGGTTATATGACGATTATCTTACCAGTGCATACAGTCCAACAATGCTGCAGAATCGTCTGAAACAGAACTGCAGGATTTGATTTTGCGGCGTAGGTGCCACAGGAGTCAACAGACCTGATCCTGAATTAATAAAATTAACTGACTCGCATACGAGCGCATGTTTAATACCTATGATTCTGCAACAAAACTTATCTGCCAGATTCTGCGTTCTGTATGGAATTCAGCCTAAGTAAGGGGAGCTTGGCCACCCACCATGTGTACAAGTTACACAGGTAGGTGTGGTTGGCATATCAATCATACAGCAAGGGCTGAATTTAGCTCTTATGCAATCCTGTATTCCTGAATATTTAAGGTGAAATCCAGACCACAGATCCACCATCTGAATGTAGGAGAGCTGGGGGAGTTCCCTGTTCTGCAGTGTACAGTATTTTGGGAATTTGCTTTTAATTCTAGATCACATTCAGCATTCCTAACTCAACTTACTCAGACATTTATATATAAAACAACAAGTAGAAATGTCTGTCATAATTCCAATACAACCTGTTCTCAAAGTCTTTGTATTTTTCTTTATAGGATTAGGCTTTAGATCAAGGCTTTGTGTGCTTCCATTAAAAATAGCCATTATCTCATTCATAATTATAATTTATAGTGCATTTTATTCAGTTTGCATTGAATAGACTTATCACGCAAAAAAAAAAAAAGTAAAACACTTTGAATGGAATATAAATTTGCACCAATCACAAATAATTTTGCATATCTGATGATTATACCTTGTTAACATTTGCCCAGAGGCAAGATAAATGTTAATGTCTCCCCCTCCCATGTCTAACAATGCACAACCGAAAGTTCAAAGAAGTCCTCCAAATGGTGCCCCTGTATGTCTTCAGTCCATCTGTGACAGGAAACACAGATCCTCACTGCTGCCGCCAGAAATGTGACACAATCCACGGATCCTACTGCTGTCACCAGTCTGTACCCAGTGCTCCCGACCATTGTCCTGCTAGGTTGCTACGAGATACGACTTATCCCGATATGGCTCCTACACCGTGGGTACAGAGGTTCCTTCTTACAGGCAGTAACCAACTGTCACTGGCTCCTCCCACTGTCCCACTCTGCTCCAAGCTATATTTGTTTAGTTCCTGTAGCCTTTCTTGGTATGTTTTGTGACACAGAGCATGGACCATTTTAGTTGCTATTCTTTGCACAGTCTCTAAAGTATTTATGTCCTTCTGAAGATATGGCCTCCAAAACTGAACACACTATTCTTTCCTCCTCGGTAATTTGTAATGGAGTGCCACTAATGACATACTGAGCTTTTGGGTTTTTGTGCCCCAAGTACATGATTTTGCGCTTTTTGGCATTAAACTGCAGTTGCCACACTCTTGACCATTCCTCCAGTCTACCTAGATCATCCCTCATTCTCTGTACCCCTCCTGGCATGTCTACCCTGTTACATAACTTAGTGTCATCTGCAAAAAGGCATATTTTCCCCTCGATACCACAGGCAATATCACCTACAAAGATATTAAATAGCACTGGTCCAAGTACAGAACCCTGGGGAACTCCACTGGTTACCTTACCATTCCCAGAAGGGATTCCATTTACTACAACCCTCTGTTGTCTATACTGTAACCAAGATCGTATCCATGCAACTATCTTTAAGTCCAATTCCAAAGTTTCCAGCTTATTTAACATTCTGCGATGTGGCACAGTGTCAAAAGCCTTGCTAAAATCTAGATAAGCTATGTCTACAGCTCCCCCTTTATCTAATAATTTACTGACCCAGGCAAAAAATTCAATAAGATTTGTTTGACAAGATCTTCCCCCAGCGAATCCATGCTGCTTGGGATCCTGTAAGTTACTGGATTTAAGATACTTTACAATGTATTCCTTTAACAGTGTTTCCATCAATTTCCCTACTACGGATGTGAGACTCACTGGTCGGTAGTTTGATGCTTCTTCCCTACTTCCACTTTTATGCAGAGGGATGACATTTGCTATTTCCCAGTCCTCTGGAATCACCCCAATTATTAGTGACTGATTGAATAATTCAGTTAATGGTTCTGCCAGCACCCCTATAAGATCTCTTAGTATCTTCTGATTCCATCTGGTCCCATTTATTTGTCCACTTACAGCTTTGAAAGTTCTTTTAATACATGTTCCTCAGTGAAAATAGTAGTAATTTTCCTCATAGCCTTCCAATTTAAAAGTGGACCCTTCCCCTGTCTTTCTTTTGTGAATATTGAACAGAAATAATTGTAAAGATGATCTGCCATAGCCATTTCACCCTCAAAAAGAATCCCACTCTCCGTTTTGAGCCTTACTATACCCTCCTTATTTTTCACCTTTCATTTATATACCTAAAAAAGCTATTGTCCCCTCTTTGTATCAAGTGGACCAGTTTTTCCTCAGTTTCTGCCTTTGCTGTTCTGATAACCTTTTTAGCCTCCTTCTGTTTTGCAAAATACTTCTCCCTGTCATCATTATTTTGAGTTTGCTTATAATTCCGAAAAGCCAACTTTTTTGCTTTCACTATAGTTGCTACCTCTTTTGTAAACCACATTGGCTTTCTTTTTCCTAACCTTCCTTATACAAAGGTCTGTTGCTGTTAGTATTGCATTTTTTAAGTTTCCCCACTGCTCCTGTACTCCTATCATGCACCTCCACTCTACAAAATTATCACTTATATATTTCCCTATTTCTACAAAATCCGACTTTCTAAAGTCTAGCACCCTTGTCTTTGTGTAGCATGTGTCTCTCTCAGTCATTATACTAAACCATACTGCTTGATGATCACTGGATCCTAGGTTCTCCACCACACTTACTTCTGAGATTCTGTCACCATTTGTACCAAGTACCAAATCTAAGATGATCTCTTTGCGAGTGGGCTCAATAAACAGTTGTTTAAGGGACACTCCCTGTAAAGAATTTAAAATATCCCTACTTCTAGTTGAGCTTGCTGAAGACCCACTCCAGTTTACATCAGGTAGATTAAAATCTTCTATTCTATCCTATCTCCTATTACCTCCCCTTTAAATGCCATTTTGCCAATGTCTTGCAATAGGACATTGTCCATTTCCTCCTCTTGCCCTGGTGGCCTATATATCACTCCAGTACGAAGAATAACCCCCTGGGTTTCTATGGTGACCCAAAGCGCCTCAGTTTTTTCTCCAATAACCCCTATTAAAGTTGAATTTAACCCTTCCTAAATATTATAACCTGGTATAGCTAGGTCCCAGTCATAATTTTCATTACACCATGATTTTGTGATTCCCATAATATCAAGATGCTCCCATTACATTATTGCAATTAGTTCAGGGATCTCATTTTCTAAGTTACTAGCATTTGCATATATTTCTCGGAGAGGTTGCATTATAAATCTCCTATTCTTCAGTTTATTATTATTGCTAGATATGTTTACATTGCTTTGTATGGTTTATTTTCAATTAGTTGCTGAGGCTATACTATCTGTCATTATTGACTGACCACACACCACTTCTTGGTTTGGGGAGCAACTATTCTTATTATTTATGGGCCATATTCAGATTTCCTATATGTTCTACTGCGCATGCGCAGTAATTCTGTAACATAATCAACGTTACTTGTTGCAACGTAGATTGCGTATACGCGGTCTTAAAGATATAGGGCTCTGCATACGGCCCTATATCACTGCCCCACTCTCCTAGTTTAAATGGTTTCTAATAAAACAATCAATCAAACTGCTCACTTAGAATATCTGTTCCCACAGAAGATGGGTGCAAGCCTTCCTTTTTATACAAGTTTCTATTTTGCCAGATGACATGGTTATGTTTTATAAACCCAAATCCTTCCTCATGACACCACTTCCTAAGCCACAGATTGAAGTCACTAATGCGCATCAATCTACCTTCTTCACATCTGTGTACTGGCAGTATTTCAGAAAAAGTAACAGTATTTGCCACCTGCTTAAGAGCAGTTCCCAATTTACTAAATTCATCTTTAACAGCCACAACTCCAGCATTGGCCAAGTCATTTGTCCCAAGGTGGATAATGACGACTCCCTTACCTTGCATTTAGAATATTTAAAATGCGTTTTTTATCCCATGGAGCTGTAGCTCCAGGTAAACACTTCACCTGGTTAATAATTTCAGAACCTCTTGACAATGTATTTTGACAAAGCATCAGAGATAATATAAAGCATAAGGAGCCTAATCCAGAAAATATTTTGTTGACTTACGTACGTAACATAAGGTCAGCTTTGAATAGGTACTGAACATGCGCAGTACCAATATTTCTGCAACTGAACGAATCCTAATGCTGTGTATGAGATATGCATGGTAGGTACGATTAGGTATGTAAATCGCTTGGCAAGGGCTGGGTTAAGTCATTTTGCAAGATCTTGTATTCTGCACGCACAGAGTAACACGAGTAATACTTACGGTAGGGTTCAGGACACAGATCCACCATCCACACATAGGAGTCCGGGGGGGTGGGAGTCAGTGCCCTGTTCTCCTACGTGCGGTATTTTAGATCACAAATCCAAATTGTATTTTAGCCTCCAATGTGGTGGCTATGTACATATATTGTTATAAATCTGAATCAGGCCCAAGGAGAAGACATTTACCAATACAAAGCTCCTGGCTTAAATCATAACTAATAACTCATAATGAAGCAAACCACCTGCACTCACCACTCATGATACGTTGTGTAATATAATTCCTCACACTCATTATGTACTGCTTTTCTGTCAAGCTCTCAGTCACTTCCTGTGACAGATACATAAAGGCTAGCTGGAAAAAGTGGAAAGGCAAAAAAAATAACTTATCTACCATTTGAATAATAAATGTGCACATTTTAAGAGTAAAATATAATAAACTGTAGAAAATGTAACTAAACTGAAAATATTGTTTTTTTTATAGTTCAATCAATCAGAAATTACATGCAACACATCCTTATGGGGTTTCTTTATATAAAGTATTCTGTTTTTTTTTAATCCTCTAGGTGGTCTGCACAAGGACTATACCATAAAAAGTAGTAGCCATTCTCATTTTCAGGTTCGTAAATATTCGCCTATGCTGTTCATATCCTCTAGTGATATCAAAAGAGTGAACAGCATTTAGAACAGAGGACACAATTGTTTGCACTGCTGCAAAGAGAGAGGCTATATTATACAGAGAGATGTTACCCTCTTTTCTATGGAATTAAAGAAAATAACCTTGAATATCAATTTTATGAAAATTTTTACTTATCTACTCATTACAGTGCTATAACAAGCTTACCTGGTATCCCTCTAAGAAGGGTTGAAACATTTGCAAAAAAAATATAACTGTACTAATTCCATTTTCAGTTAACACCAATTCATTTGAACTTATGGTAATTATGTCACACTTTGCAAGCAAAAAGCAGCCTTCTTCGAAATCCTGCCAAAAGAAAATGGCTCTTGGTAAACAGTCACAATGGTTTAACACAGCTGTATCCAAGAAATCTCTTTACAAAAATGCACTCAGATATGAAGGAATCAGTTGTTTATATAAAAAAAAAAAAAAAAAAAAAGTTTATGTATATTTAATTCTGTCTTTCATCCTCAAAAAACATTAGCTTAGCTAGAAATGAATATAAACATTAAATGAAAAACCTCTAATACAATCATGACTGTCATTTGTGTCTCATTTGGAAATTACACAATTAAAATATCTTCAATGTCATTGGAAAAAAAAGGTCAATCCTACAATGTTGTAGGTGTTAGTTTACCCAATTTAACGCTAGGGCCACTGATGGAGAATTTGGGAGTTCAACATCACCACAGCAGATAAACATACAATACAAAAATAGAAAGGACACAATAAAGATAGGAATCAGAGATAACAGATCCATGACCTGAGGCAGACCAGAAATGGAGAGGACAAAAATAGAACATAACTCTAAGAACAAGACAATGATCATAACCAGAAATATAGACAAATAGGTACCTAGAAAAAAAATAGAGAACTGGTGGGAACAGTACAGACGTAATAGGACAAAGCAAAACACAAAAGGGAGGCGAGCAGAGACATACAGATTCTCAGACAGGAAGATGAAAACTACAAGATAAAGGGAACAGCAAGGTTTAAGGTGTTAGAAGCCAGGAAGCTTCTAAAAAACATGGTAAGGGACAGTAAACAAGAGACTGCAGACAAAGAGAGCAGAAGGAGAGCAAGACAGAAAAATAAAAGGAATACAGAAAACAGACACAACAAGAAACACTACATAAGTTAACCTCTATAAGGTTAACCGCAGGTAGGCTGCGTAACAGAATAGCAGGACAAGAACAACAACCTGATGAGAATTCTGCCAAACTAACACAGACAGACCGAAAGGCTACAGCATACAATATCACCAGCAAGGGAGAGTTCTCCTTGCTGGGCATTAAAATACAGAACAGCCACTCAAAGCTAGAAAGTCTAGCTGATACCTATTAATCATGCTAGCACCTGGATTGGCTTCTGTAGTACTGACTGTAGTACTGACTGTAGTACTGACTGTAGTACTGACTGACAGAGGAAGAGAAAGCCGGCTAGCAGTGAGGGCTAACAGTAGGAGTACCTTTTATATAATAGTTCTGTAAACAACTGTCTTCACAGATGAAAACCTAGGGTCTGGAAAAACTGCACTAAAAGGAGCAAATCTTCACCAAGACAAATCATGTTGCAACGTGAGGGTTGCAAACGTATTGTTTTTACATGCAGGGAAAATACTTGCCGATTTTAATTATTACACACAAATAGTAACTATTTTTTATATTTAGCTTTTTCTAATTACATTTTTGCTTTTACAATCTAATTCAGAGTTGAACTGAATAACCATCAACTCGAGTCCTTTTGTTTGTTGATTTTATTTATTAATAATAGCGCACATTATGTAGTGCTTTACAGAGAATATTTAAAATTCACATCAGTCCCTGCCCCATAGGAGCTACATTCTAAGTTCCCTAACACAGACTAGAGTTAATTTATTCTGCAACTAATTAATTACAGCATGTTTTTGGAGTGTGGGAGGAAACCGGAGCACCCAGAGGGAACCCACACAGACACAAGGAGAACATAGAAACTCTCCACAGATATGGCCTAGTCTGGAAATCGAACTCATAACCTCAGCGCTGTGAGACACAAGTGCTACTCACTGAGCCACTGTGCTTCCCTTGTATTTGCTTTCCTTTGCAATACAACATGGTTTTGTTAAAGTGCAGATTTGCTTCTTTTTGATGTAGCCGTTTACAGTTTTATTATGTTGTTGTTTGTAGTATTAATAAATCAATTTTAAAGCATAACAATTCTAACCCTACATAACCATTTAGAACTAAATTGCAATATTCTAAAGAGGACAGACTTTAAAAGTGCTTAACTTATACTTCATACTTTTAGGTTGTAAGTTGGTGACAGTTTGAAAATATTGAAGCAGATAAATAAATTAAGAAACAAAAGTCTTTGCTACCTCTAATGAAAACATACAATCACATTACATCAAAGATTCATTTCAGTTACCTGATAATATACAGGGAAGCAAATGATTAAGGTGATGGTGCAATAATTATTTTTGTTCACATACCATTCTGCAGACCTTAAAACTCAATATTTATTCATTCATTATTTAACAGAAACAAAACTAAAGTATACATATTATAAGAGACTATGGTAAGACGTTAAAGAGCTTAAAAATACATTAAACTGATTTATGAAACAGCAGACTTAAAATTGACTTTTAAAAGGAAGAGAATCAATTAATATCTCCCTGTCATAAGAATACAAAGTGAACACACAGTAGTATTAACGAAAAATAATACCGATAAAAACTATACAATTTCTCTGCTTAATAACTATGGACTTGATTCCGAGCTTGAAAATGAAAGGAACGTTACACCTATGAGGAAAATGACTATGGAGACAAATTAATATTATTATTTAATCATCAAAAGAGAAGTACCAGTGCTGCAGCTTGTAAAAATTACACACAGTGGATATCATCATCACCTCCATCAATAAAACAATGGAAACTAAAAGGACATGTCTTCCTTGCTAGTGCTAGTTCACAAAAACAATACAATAATTATCAGTACATTTATAGGCAGCTAGAAATAAATAGTTAAGTCTTTTAGTTAATTAGTACTTTACTTTAAAATTGTATTCAGCAAGGCAGACATGTCCTTTTATTTTTCATAATTTTATTTTCTCCATGCAGGCAGATTAACAGCTTTAGTTTTATTTATGGTTATTTACTTTTAAACAACTTAAGAGTTTTAACAGTTGTATCTGCTTCCCATACAATACAACATGTTTTTGTCCAGGTGTAAATTTCCACCTGATTTCCACTTATTTTTAAACTCTGGATACGTGTACAACATTATCCATAAGAAAATAAAATACTGGGCTTTGCTAAAGGAAATTTGCTTTGAAAGGTAAGTGAGATATTCCACCAATTTCCCTTCTTTATCATATGAAACCACCAGTTTCCCTTCTTTATCATATGAAAGTGGTGTAATCACTACTTCTATATATAATTTAATCGTCTCATTTTCATTGTGCTTCAATGTAGAGGGTCTATCACTCTTCTGCAAATATTAAATTAGACAAAAATTTAATTGGTAAAATTGAAAGCTCTTACTTTTTCTTCAAAGCCAGGAAAGAAGATGAACTCTTTTGAAAAAAGATTTCTCAGAAAGTGAAACGTTTTGTAAACATCCTCTAAAAAAAGGAAAAATAAAACCGTAAAAAAAAAGAAAAAAAAAAAAAAAGGATACAAAAGCATAAAGATGTCAAAGAAGGGAGAAAAAAGTATTTTACCTTGCATGGAGTTATGTGCTCTGTTCTAATGTAAATCACTGAACATTGATGGCAATTTTAGAAAACATATCACTACCTTTGGACTAAATCCAAAGATAGAATTATCAGCGCTAGATAAAAAAGTGGTAACTCATAGTGCCCGGATTCACAACCGCAGGCGTATTACACATACTTCTGTAATTTACCGATAATAGCTACTATGCATGTGTAGTAATTATTTTACGTAATCTACGTATCGTTTTGTTACATAGATTGTGTATATGTGGTCTTTTAGACGCAATCTATGTAACAAAACGATACATAGATTACGTAAAAAATTGTTACTACACATGCGTAGTAGCTATTATCGGTAAATTGCGGATGTATGTGTAATACGTCCTCGGTTGTGAATCCGGGCCAGTGTCTTTAAAGTGATAAATTCCTCCGGTACTTAGCCCCTCCACCGATATAGCACACCATCCCGATATTCACTCCAGTACAGTATAGCGCGTCTTGCTCACTATTGTGTCCAGCTGAAACTGTCCGGTTGCAGGCGGCGCCGTAGTATGACTGTTACTTTGGCTCCGTGGAATTAGATTTCACAGAGGTGAAGTAACAGTCATACTGTGGTTCTCTTTTATCACAGGCCTTCGACTTCTTTATTTTTTCTGTGACTGTGTGCAACAGTCGTCTATTGCACACAGTCACCTCACCCCCTATTCTGCTGATGCTCTTACTGGTACATATGACTAATTTAGGCTGCAGATCCTAAAATAAAGAAGTTCATATAACAACATCAATAGAACAAAAAAAACAAAAAACACAATAGCCTCACCTCACGATGTTGGAAAATGACATGTGTGGCATAAAATACAATGCCATAAATTATGTTTTAAAGGAGATTTAACATCTCTTTTAATGTATACACACAAGAAGAACAAAAGTACATTAAAATTATGTTAAAATCTATTTAATTAATAAAAACCTTTGGAACTGACGGAAAACTGGATACTTTTACCTTTTCTATAACTCTGTGCCATTTTACCAGCCAGTAACACTAAGGCAGGTCGTACATATATATTGACCATCTGGTTCCTATAAGAGGCGCACATCAGCACAGTGACTCCTCTGTTGAACACAAGTTCTTCTGTGAGAAAGCAATTTGAGTTTTGATCAAACAGGGCCACCTTGTCATCAACATGATCTATGAAATTTGAGTGGAGGTCTAAATTGGCTTCAATCACTTTGTGGACAGCCATGTTATCTAACAGGATTAAAAAGAACAAAGGGAAAATTTTGAAAATTAAAAACCTATGGTAACACACATAGATATACTTAAAAGCGCGGACACATACATGAGATAATTAATTTATTTGCACAACCAAGTTTTACCTAAATGTAATGTGCTAACTTTCCCTTTTTCTTATTCAATTTTGCTAGAAACAAGTATTGTTTACAAACCTGGCCATTCAAGACATCCTCCAAATGCTTCTGTTAATTCTTTGAGCCAAAGTGTCTTGTCAACCAATTCATTGTAATTAAGAAACGAAAAATTCTGAAGCATAATGGTTGCTATTAAGACTCCAGGGCTTAGTACCATGTTAGCAATTTGGTGAAGTACTATTTCATAAGCAATATTGGAGATAAACACTTGCATATCCTCAGGTGCTCGATGGGTTATATGTCTGCAACAAATACATGATAGAAGCATTGTTACTAACCAAAAATGCCCTTACATTTTATTTTTTAAACCAATTTCTGATTACCCTGTAAACATTTTATTTATAGAAACAAACAGACAAGATTCCACACTCCACACACATGAATGATAGAATAAAGTTTGTATGTATGCAGATACACATTTTAACAATACAGGGTAAGCATAGAAAAATTTGAGTGCCCAGTGAAGCAACCTGTTGTGACACCCCTTCCCTCTCCTAGATCAATAGGCATATAAAAGAGGCTAGGGTCCCCTAAGAATGCACAGCGTTTCACTATATTGTACTCCTTTGTGTGTGTATTTTTGTGAGACACAGAGGCAGGTAGAAAGTACTGTGTTTGTGAGAGAGAGAGAGAGAGAGAGAGAGAGAGAGAGAGATAGGAAGAATGTGTTATGGGGTGTACTGTATGTGAATGTGAGTAGTAGGTGTAATATATTATGGATGCTTTGTCTATGTATACACACACACACATCTTTGCAAGTGGCACTCTGCTGAATAGATATGACAAAAAACTACCAGTTGCTTCCAACGGTTCAGTTTACAAAAAAACTCATAGATCTATGTATCCCTGATGACAGTTTGTTAGTAAACTGAAACGTTGAAAGCAACTGGTAGTTTTTTGTCATATCTATTCAGCTGAGTGCCACTCACAAAGACGTATATTACAAAATCAGTTCTTGATTTATTGAGGAGGCACCCGGACTCATATTTTGCATTTTTATTACTTTATTGGAGTGCCATTCGGAAACAGTGTGGAGTAATAT
>WWET01005027.1:37935-55652 GCA_011038615.1 Limnodynastes dumerilii
ACATTAAGGCTGGAGCCTTAATGGACGTGTTCCTTAAGCTATACAGACATGGTATACCATCACATCTTGTCGTTCGCTGCAGATTCAGCACTATCATGGAGTGAGATTGCTGTCAATTACAATATACCATCACATCTTGTCGTTCGCTGCAGATTCAGCACTATCATGGAGTGAGATTGCTGTCAATTACAAAATGGTGGAGCTGCTAATTCACAAATGTGTGTACTCCGTTTATGCAATTTGCAGCTATGTAACATTAAAGAGGGTACCCACAACTAACTAGGCATTGGTATCATTTGACAATCGTCTTATTAAAAAAATCACAAATTTTTACAAGAAAGTAGCTCAATTTCAGAAGGTCTTATTTCACCTACAGAAAGATTTATCTATCTTTTAAAAGATTTGATAATTGTAATACAAACAAGTACGTTCAACTAGTTCAGCTGAGTGACCAAATAAATAAATACACGTATATATCTTGTATAAGATTTAAATGATCACAGAGAAAATCGACACTGGTTAATAGTAAAGGTTCTCTTAGATATGATTGCAAAAGTCACCGACACGAGCTTTACCTTTACTGACATTGTCAAAAATGTTGCTATTTATAAAACCGGACTGAGTGGAAGTCATACTGGGACTACCTTTTCTGCAAGAAGTTTCTCAGATCTTTAGCTGCATAAATGGCATGTGTGCATTCATCGATGGAGCTTTGCATTGCTGGGCCCCATACTAAATTCCAGCAGTGACTTAGTAAGGCAGCTACCACCCCAATGCCCCCGCTCTACTCTAAAAAAAAGACAGTGCGAAGCCTCTCCTGCTCATGTGAATTGGGCAGTTTATAACCACTGTGGTACCCACAGAAGGAGCAGCTGTCTCAAGAGTTTTCTAAATTTGTGTCACAGTCTCCTTACCCCTGGTAATCAAACCCACAATTCTGTGAATTAGCAGATCCACCATTTTGTAATTGACAGCAATCTCACTCCATGATAGTGCTGAATCTGCAGCGTACAACAAGACGTGATGGTATACGTTTTAAAAAAAATTGTCCACTATAAAAAGGGGAAGAACCACTCTAAACGCCTTTTCCTATTCATTTTATATATGGGTTATGATAATGTATACATCTACAGATCCATGGTGGCGCTTACCTTTATATATCTCTAATTATTGTAATATTATGTTACTCTATTCTAACGTACGTGTATGATCTATGACAATACTGTTCCGGTATGGACAGATTGGTAGGGAGTATAACCATTATAGAGTCCTAGAGGTAAGGGTTAAATAAGTACAGTAAGAAAAAGGATCCCACTATGAGCTATTGGATAACCATATAGGAAGTTAAACAACTATAGAGTATTTATCAGGATAGGTTAACTAAGTAAGGGGAGATCTCAAGAAAGGATCCTTTTATATACTATTGGAATAACAAATAAAAAGAAATAAAGTATGTAAAATAAATAGACAGACGATCTGTTAGGCGACGCCTTTTATTATGAAATATGTATACACAACCATCAGTAATACCACAAGTAATATTTAGAACAATATGAACAATTTAGTAATATTTACTTTAGTTCGTGCTGCAGGTGTGTATTACGTATGCATGGGATTCTTTAGCCAATTGGGTATTCCCTTGTGGGTAAGATAGAGTACTGTCCAAAGGTTGTAATCAATTAAGATTGACAGATATCTCGGGGTTGATGTTTCTCCCGCTCATAGTTTAAAATGTAACACTGTAATGCTCTTTTGGCAAAAATGTATTTGACATGTATAAATAAGTGTGTAAATAAAATGTGTATAAAAATTGATTATTCTGTGATCAAAAGTTTATTTATGATACTGGGATTCTTTGGCCAGTGAAGGAAAAATATTTAATGACTGCAAACATGAAATTGAGGAAAAGGGACTTTGAAATTGGAAAGAATGGAAAATGAAATAAGAAAAACTAAAAGCGGACAAAAAAAAAAAAGACAGGATCGATTAAGAAACAGAATAAAGAATTGGAAAGACCACCATAAGAAAATAAATACCCCCAGAATCACAGATTTATACGAAACAAAGTGTATCACCAGAATGAAATAATAAGATCCAATTACAGTGGACCCACTCAAGTCCATAATGATAATAAAAATGGAGCCAGAAGAAAAGAACCCGATACAGGGGTAAGAAACCAGATAAATATGTCATACCGCATATCTAATACAAACCATGAAAATATTAGTGAGGCAAGGAGAAAGGAACCAAACAATTGGGGAAAAGTGTAAGAAACCCTGATCATAATACAGAAAATGAAACGATTTTTTTTTATCCCTGGTCCTCCATTTCAAGGAAATCCATTGTGGGAAACACCTGAGAGAAGATATAAAAACAGCGTCACCACTAAAATGGAAACTACCAAAAGAAGAAGAGCAGGAAACAAGAGCACTGCAACAACACCCAAAGAAAAAATCACTACCCTAAACCGACAAGAACATGGGATCTTCAACCTATCAAACTATAATTTAACCAAACCGGATATCTCTCTCCTCAAAAAAGGTTTCTCCTTTGCACCAATCAATAATCCAAATAAGCTTTAGCTACTTATAGATCTGAACAAATCTGTCAGAAAACTAACACTGAAAAGACATTTTGCTAAAAAAGAGACAGCTATCATAAAAAATTATAATAAGAAAATTAATAAATCAGGCCTAAAACGTCCTTCAAAATATTACCCTTCAGAATATAGGAGTAGACAAATTTATATCTTCTATGACTTAGTGAAGAGAGATCTAGAAAAGGAAGAAATCAAACTTGGGTATAGTGAGTTGTCAATAAGGACCACTATCCATATATTTAGATGGTGCACCGAGAAATAATCATAGAACACAAAAATCAATTTCTACATTAGGATAAATACACTAGTGTAGGATAGGATTCTCAATGGGCACTCTGGGTCTCTATGTGAAGAAGAATTAAAAAAATTAATCTTTATTGGTATATATTAATATAATGAATAGTGAAAAAAAGGGATGGTAGTACAAAATGTGGGCGCAAGTGTAACAGATGCAGCCTAGCGGGGTGATATGGTATATTCCACGTGATACTAGAAAGACAATTGAAGTCATTCTTATATGTATAGCAAATACATACAGAAAAATATCTCCCCGTGGGCGCTATAAACTAAATAAATAAAAAACTGTGAAATGTGAAAAAAAATATATAAATAAAATAAGCCAATCTGTCTCCAATTATTGAGTATAAGAAAAATGAAACCTGAAGATACAGAAATGGCCAATAAGTGCCGTCAAGAGACGGAAAATGGTGGAAATACCGTGAATGGTGTAATCAACAATTATATGGCCGAATATCAGAGTCAAAAATGTGAAATCTACATTAAGATATAAATCTCTGGTTGATCGTAAATCACCTAAGTCAAAAACAGCAAATAATAGAAAATTACTCTATCTCCAACAATTAAATGAAAAATATGAAATCAGACCGAAAATGCAATTGGACTGCCGTGAGTGGTGCAAATACAAATAGGTCCAAGGTATAAATCAGACAATGAGCTGGACCTTCGATAAAGAATGAACAAAGTTGCTTAGATCAGCACAAATACAAATGTTCCGCTAATCATAGAGGTATGAATCTCTGGGCCTGATTCAGAGGCTGAAAATAAGAACTTAAAGTTATACCTGGGCAAAACCATGTTGATTTCAGGGGGAGTCAAGTTAATTTTATTCTATGCATGCAGGGAGAATGCTTTGCTTTTACTTATTGCACACAGATACCTGATCAGCTTCACTTTTAAACTGCTAATTAGACTTGAGCTGGGAAATATCACCTTTTAACTATAATACTATTGCAACAAATGAAATTTGACTCCCCTGAAATCAACATGGTTTAGCCCAGGTGTAACTTTAAGTTCTTATTTTCAATCTCTGAATCAGGCCCTCTATGTGTAGAGTCACGATGTCTTCCTGAAGGAACTGAGGAAAAAATCCCCCTAGGGGGAGCCCCATACCGGACTGCCGGAGATGAATATACAGATGGTACTTCCGGGATATAGACAACTCTACAGCAGGCTTTCAGGAACTCAACCACCCAAGAACACAGCCAAAGCGTTTCGACCTTAAAGTCTTTCTCAAAGGTAAATTGGTAAAGCCCAATTAATAGCTAAATATCTGATTAAGGGTATATCCCAGATCAAATTCTAATAATAATTTCTAATTTTCTAAATATTAGTATTTAGTATCAAAGTATCATTAAAACTAAATTAGTTGAACACTCAATTACAAGAATTAGATTACTTGTCTGTATTAAATACCAAGAATACATTCCAAGCCTGAGGAGTCAGTGGCTGGGAATGTTGAAAAAAAATATTGGTAAACAACAATTAAAATAGTTATAATGTAATTCTCACTACTAGGGCAAACAAGTGTATCCAAAATAATCTGATTGTTATTATATAGTAACAATAAGTAGAAACTATCAATAATAAGCTAGCATAAGTCGCATTATTCAAAGGAACGATCTAGCTGATACAATAATGCATTGTTAAAGCAGGAGTCTAAGACTGTTCCACTGCTACATGTCTTGCTCTGTGTTGTGCCGTGAGATATTGCAAATTGCCACCGTGTGACAGACAGTTGTTCGGCCACTGTAGCCGATCAGCAATTAAAGAATCTGGATTGACAACCCAGTATTTTTAGAGTGGAAAGCTAAGAGTTGCCCAAAATCCATAAGCATGAGACCCTCCCACCACCCTGACAGAACAAGCAACCAAATTCTCAGACATACATTTAAGAAAATTTGTAATAGATTTACCTTCATACTGACAAGATACATCTGATGTCCTGAAAAAGGTCTATGACATTATGCTCAATAGGGACTCATGGGTTGCTACTTGCGATATTGAGTCCCTTTAAACGAGCATTAAACATGAGAATGGGATTGCAGCTGTCAAACACTTCCTTGATAAGGAAGGTGAATCTGAATTTAATACATTTCTCCTAGAATTGCTTGAATTTGTTTTGACAAAGAACTATTTTGTCTTTAATAATCAATTTTATTTGCAAAAGCGGGGGACAGCAATGGGCCGCGTGTGCCCCCACCTATGCAAATATCTATCTGGGCTGGTGGGAGGAGACAGTGGTTATGAATGATATCAATGATAAGTATACGCAACATCTATCATTATGGGGTCATTACATTGACAACATACTTTTCATCTGGGATGGCTCACTAGATTTATTTGAGGAGTTTATACAAAATTTGAATTCAAATTATTTGAAACTGTGACTGACAATGGAAATGTGTCAGAGGGAGGCCACGTTCCTTGACCTTAAGATTCAGGTCCAGGAGTATGGACTCTTTACAACTGCAACTAACAGTCTGCTCAGAGCTGAAAGCACTCACTTTCCGCCAGTACTTAAAGGAACCCCCAAGGCACAAATCAGTTGGAGGTGTAGCCTTAATCTTAAAGACAAGTTGACACGTAGTCAATTTGTGAATAAACCTATGTTAAAATCTTAAATTCAGGGCTCGTACCCATGTGGGACATGCAAGGCATGCAAACACATGACAAAGTCATTACAGAAAAGAAGGGAGTTTCTCATCAGATCTCTCACTATATTAACTGTGATTCTGAAAATGTTGTATATTGTATTCAGTGTTCTTGTCCTTTGACGTATATAGGCATGACCACACGCCCTTTAAAACAGAGAATCTTAGAACACATAGGGAATATACGCAATGCAGCTCGAGACTTGCATAAAATGAAGCCACTTACCTTGGTGGCAAGACATTTTTATCACCTACATGGGGGTGACCTGAAATCCTTTAAAACTTTTGGTCTGGATCAAATTTCCTTGGTGATCTGAGAGGGTGCCATTACTAATAAATTATTGCAAAAGGAGACAGAATGGATCTTTGCAATGGATTCTATGATACCTAAGGGATTGAATGAGGAGTACAATTTCTCTGCCTTTCTTGTGTAATTGATGATGTATAATTAATATAGTTAATATTTTGATGTATTTATACCTATTGATTTTCTTAATGATTTTAAAAGTTTTTTTCTTCATATTTCGTAAAATACGAAATCAATGTAATATCAATAATATGCTTGGTATTTTGACTAATTGATTTAGGGGTAGGCGGGAACTTAGCCTTCCTACTGGCACCCCATCAAATCTTGGTGCGCCCGCTACCCCCCTTGTTATGTATGAAGTGTATTAGTGCCGCCGCGCGTGGCTAACCCATTGTGGGCGTGGTCAAGCCATTGGGGGTGTGGTCAGCCCATCATGTCTGCAGCCACCCAGTAATTTGCTCATGTCTCCAGGCCCCCCCAGTATTCCCCCATCATGTGCTACCAACCCCCTCCCCCAGTACTTCCTGTCTGACATGCACGTTTTATGGTCCTCTAATGTGTAAACTGGCGTGTGTGTGGTAAAGTAAGTCAGTTGACTTCTACTCACATAGCCCCTTTCACAGACATACAGTATACATTGATCCACGCTGGAACTAAATAGTCAATTTATTTTAAATTAATTATCTGCATTACATTTGCATTTAGGGATGTTTTTGCACATAATTTGAAGTTTTTATACAAATCTTAAAATCTATAACTACTACAACTATCTCACTATTGGGACCAGTATCATTTGTGTGTCAAATTCAACATTCTTTTAACTACAATAGCCTCCTAGGGGTAAATTTACTAAAGGCGCTTTTGGCTGGCGATAATGGCAATTCACTAAGGGGCGCTATTCTTAGGCGATTTTTAATCACCCGTGAGAAGCGTCGCTTTAGCAAGGGGTAAATCGCTGTGCTTTTCTATAGAGTTCTATAGAGAAGCGATTTGCCCTTTAAAAAAAAAACACTGTCACTTCGCAAAAAAAAACAAAAAAAAAAAAAAACGCAGCATGCTTGAAAGGCTTAGCCATGCTTTGCTGATAGACCTACAAGGCTCAGCATGTGACTTGTGACACATAAGATGTTTTTAACATTACAGAGTGACCACCTGTATTTTTATTATATTATTGGGGGACATATTATGCATTTTTATTGTTTTTTCCTGTATGGCATGTATTGTAATGTATGTGCATTGTGCTTATATGTGACTGTATGTTTTTTTTTTACACAATACACAGCGCAGCATGTTTAGAAGGCTTACCATTCTAATACTGATATTACTGCAAGGCTCAGCAATGCTGAGCCTTGTAGTTCTATCAGCGTAGCATGGCTAAGCCTTTCAAGCATGCTGCACTTGGCTTTTACACATAGAAAAACACGTTAAATATATTGACGTGTTTTTCAGATTATGTGTGAGGAGCTTTCATTGAAAGCACCCCCACACAGCATGCAATTTTTTTTTCTGTTATTTGCCAACGATCTAAAGGCGATTTAGACAAATCGCCTTTAGTGAATACGGCGATTTGTATTTTTTTAATGCCAAACATCTGGATGATTTTTGTTGAGCGATGTTTGGCAAGTCGAATTTGCTAAAGGTCCCGGGACTTTGCCTTTAGTGAATACAGTGATGGCCAAAATCGCCTCCAAACTCCCGGGAGTTGAGGCGATTTGCCTAAAATAGAGCTTAGTAAATATACCCCCTAGTGTCATAAAAAGCAAAATACATATTTGTAACCACAATACAAAGGAAGTTAACATTTACCATGCCGCTGCCAATCAAGTCTGCATGCCAGCATGTCCGCATCACAGCTGCTGGTTGGAAGCCCATCAATATCAGGAAGTGATGACCAAATCAGTAATCATGGCAACCCAAGAAAACAGCTGGTACACAAGAGCCATATTGTCAGTGTCCATAGAAATCGTCACCCAGGTTTTTCAATACATACTCCATGTGTTATCTCCAGGATTCAAATAACCCCCTCATTTCTCCCGTTTCCAATAATCCCCCTCATGTTTCAAGAGCTTCCAATAATCCCCCTGATATCTCCCCAGCTTCCAAAAATCCCCATCATGTCTGTCCAGCTTCCAATAACCCCCTCATGTATCCCTAGCTTCCAATAATCCCCTCATGTCTCTCCAGCTTCCGATAATCCCCCTCATGTATCACCAGCTTCAAATAATCCCCTTCATATCTCCCCAGTTTCCAAATAATCCCCTCAGCCTCCAAATAATCACCCTCTTGTCTCTCCAGTCTCCAAATAATCCACCTTATGTCTCCCCTCAGCCTCCAAATAATCCCCTCATGTCTCCCCTAAACCTCCAAATAATCACCCTCATGTTTCCCCAGTCTCCAAATAATCCCCTCAACCTCCAAATAATCCCCCTCGTCTTTCCAGTCTCTAAATAATCCCCTCATGTCTCCCCTTAGCCTCCAAATAATCAACCTTATGTCTCCCCTCAGCCTCATGTCTCCCCTCAGCCTCCAAATAATCCCCTCATGTCTCCCCTAAGCCTCCAAATAATCACCCTCATGTTTCCCCAGTCTCCAAATAATCGCCCTTATGTCTCCACTCAGCCTCCAAATAATGGCCATCATGTCTCCCCTCAGTCTCCAAATAATCCCCTCATGCCTCCCCAGCCTCCTAATAATCCCCTCATGTCTTCGCTCCTATTCCCAGCATCCCAATAATCCCCATTTTACTTACCTTACCTTCATCCTCCTGCTGTGCTCCTCGGCGGCGCACCCTCTCTGCTCTGGCTGTCACACTGAGCTGTGCAGTCTTCATAGCGAGGGATGATCGGCCTGGCACCGCATCCCCGGCTGACACGGGTCCAGTTGCCTCCCCTGTCAGCGGTCCTGGGTGCCCCCTTGATATTTTGGGGTGGGCAAGATGCCCCCTCACACACCCCGTTCTGACGCCCTTGACAGGGGGTATGCTGTGAACAAGCATCCCCCCTTTTTAGTGTAAATAGCCCTTACACTTCATGAATACTGGGTTGTTAATCCAGACTCTTTAATTGGCGATTGGCTACAGTGGCTAAACGGCTGTGTCTGCCGCGCGGCGGTAATTTGCAATATCTCACCGCACAACACGTGACAGAGGAACAGTCTTAGACTCCTGCTTAAACACTGGCATTATTGTATCAGCTAGATCGTTCCTTTGAATAACGCTACTTTTGCTAGCTTATAATTGATAGAGTTTCTAGTTACTGTTACCATATAATAACAATCAGATTATTTTGGATACACTTATTTGCCCTAGCGGTGAGAATTACATTATAAATATTTTAATTGTTGTTTACCAATATTTTTCAACACTTCCTGCCACTGTCTCATAATATAGAACACTCCTCAAGCTTGGAATGTATTATTGGTATTTAATACAGGCAAGTAATATAACTCTTGTAATTGAGTGTTCAACTAATTTAGTTTTGATGATACTGTGAGCACAAATATTTAGAGAACTAGAAATTATTATAAGAATTTGATCTGGAAAACACCCTTTTAACCTATTTTTTCATGTCATACACTGTGGGATTTGCATATTTTATTAACATTTCGCATGAAGGTAATCAACTATTCATTATTTTAATGTATTCCAATAAAGATACATTTTTTAGTTGTTCTTCACATAGAGACTCAGAGTGCCCAATGAGAAACCTATCCTACACTAGGGTATTTATCCTAACCTAGAAATTGTTTTTTGTGAAGTGAGATTTAGAAAGGCTAGAACCAAAAGGGAATACCGACAATCTGACAAAACAGGAAAAAACAGCACTGAAGAATCTATAAAACTGTGATGACATCATGCTAAAACAAGCAGATAAAGACAGAGGACTCGTCATAATGAATAGGATTGACTATATAAACAAAGCAAACAGACTAGCTATGGATCCTACATACAACTAACAAAAGACCCTACAACCAACTACTTGGAAGAACTTGAGCCCATACTAACCAATGTTCTGAAACAGAAAATCATATCCAGAGAAGAATATAAATTCCTGCTTAATCAAAACCCCATAATGTGTGGTCGTGCTACATGTTTTTTGCCACAGTAAAAATACTCCTCAAAGAATTATTAAGAAGTATTTTAAGCCAAAGAGGAGTATATTATTATTGGTAACTAAATTAAATAGTAAAGTGTTCCATGCCGTTCCAAACTCTCCATTTATAAGTTATAACTATGATCGGTGGCTTCCCTGCTTCAATGCCAAGATTTGGACGTAATAACTTTACCATTTTATTTAATTACAAAATTATATGCTCCTCTGAGGAACATCACGTCTAACTGAAAATTGTATGACAGGGTACATTAGAGGTCTGAGTGACACACACACAAACATTATACACATATACACACACACACACACACACACACACACACAAAAAGAGCAGTATAGGAGTTATTAGCGTAACGTGCTAGGAATTCAGGGCTTCCAGCGATTCAGTTTTAATGGAAAAACTTTTATTAAAACTTAAAACATTGGGGGAATTCCGGTGGGCGCCTAACAAGGACGGACGTGCGGCACAGGGCTCTCCAGCACCGCGTAGAAAACGGTGCCTCACCCCCCCACCTAGTGAGACACACACTTGGGGAATACTTTTCAGGTGAACAGGCTGTCAGCTCCCCGAATCCTCCTCCCTGCCGGACACCAGGGCCTGCAACGCTGCATGGGACGCAGCAGTCATCTTGCAGCCAAGACTAAGTCTCTGCACACAGAGACCGCAGACTCATGCCACCACTGACTTGGCGTTTCACTTTTCAAATTGGTGGGTCAGTGAATCGAACGCTACCCTCAGGGTGACTGAAGGACATAACAGGCTTCCTGAAAAACCCCTCTTGACTGATCCTCAAAGCCTAAGATATATTATAGGAAGAGGGAGCTATCTTATAAATCAGCAATCTTTGACTAGGACTGGAGTTTTGAAACTGTCTGTACCTTTATTATCTGGAAATACCACTCCAAGTCAGTCAAGCAATAATTATACAGCACCAAGTTTATATCTTCATAGTGAGCCCATATGCATATTCCCTGAAAATGAACCTTGGGGGGCATGTGCAGAGAATGATGTTTAACTAGATTTCTGAGACCACAGTGAACCCCATTACCCAGACACTGTCCACAGCTTTGACAAATCTTTTGATTACTTTATTTGAAATACATTGTGATATTTAATAATATAACTGAATGAAAAGACATTTTCCAGTGATAATGCCTGCCAAATAGCATAAATCTCGAGCAGAGAAGCAGGCAGCAGCTACCAATATGGACACCAGCCCTGCATATGAAAAAGAATTTCCTGCTTTACCAAACACACAAAATGAAGAACCTATACGCGGTTGGTACAACTAACACTCCTATCTCTTATTGCAATGTAGTTAAGGCGATTAAAGAAACCATGCAGCCTCTTATGCAAGAGCAAGCAGCTTCTTTTACACAAGCACAAGGCCTAAAAACTCAATTTTCACAGCTATAGCAGCAGATCACTCATACTGAACGGATATCAGGGGAGACTTTCCAGGATGTGATACAACTAAAAACTACAGTTGAATCTCTACAAAAATCTCACCTTCAGATGTGTAACAAGCTTGATGATTTGGAGAACAGATTAAGGAAAAACAACCTCCACTTGGTTGGTCTCCCGGAATCTCTGAAAGAGCCTGAATTGAAAGACTTTTTAATATCCACTCTACCTGCTTTGCTTAATGTCACGGAGAAGTTTAAAGATCTCAATATTGAAAGAGCACATAGAATTGGACCGCCTAGAGTAGACGCGTAAACTTGCCCAAGAGTGATCATCTTTTGCTGCATTAACTTTGTACATTAAGATTTACTTTGGGTGGCATCCAGGAAAGCTGAGACGTTGGCATGGAAAGGGGAGCACCTTCGGTTATTTCAAAACTACTCAGCTGAAGTCTCCAGAGCAAGAAGGGAGTTTTTGCCGGTGTGTTCCAGGCTGATCAAAGATCGACACCAGTTTGCCTTGATGTTCCCAGCCCGTCTAAGAATCTATGATGGAAATGAACACCGAGACTTCACGACGGCGGCAGATACAAAAGCATATATTGAAGAAGAAGCTACAGGGGTGGCAGATGAATCCTGGTCCATGTAGCCCCACTCAAAATTTTTCAGCAGCCGGTTCCAAGACGACAGTTCTAAGTTCTACAACTCTAAATGCAGAGTTTAAATTACAGTTGTCCTTTAAATCTGCTGGAAACTGACATGGATTATAAAAATAAGAATAACTGAGCTGTTAGTGATCCAGAACTTCATAACTACAGTAGATTTTGCTTCATGAAACAGAACTCCTCCGGGACTGGAAATCAGCTATACATAGAAGTCATAACTATGCAAACATTTCTTGTTTTCTTCTGTTTATATTTAGATAATAAGGTACTTAGTAGACCTGTTACTCATATCTCTATAGTTATATACGTGTTCACCATGGATAAAATGAGAGATTTTTAATTTGCTTTGTTATCCATGTTCTGCGAAGCCCTTCAGGGTTTTGTTCAGACACTTACTGATATAGATAAGTACTTTATTATGGTTATTACCCTTGTTGTTTATTTTTTATCTTTATACTTTTTTTTCTTTGAATATGCCCCCAATGTTAGGATTAATATAGGATTGACCGCCGCCACACGCATATTAGAATATTGCTTGTTTAAAATGGCTTACCCCTTATTTGTTTTGAGTCAGATGATTGAAAATAGACAAGGTACTAAAACATGTGGGTCCTTTATTCTATGACTATTAATTGACTGTACTGAAATTAAATTATGTTCATTCCCCAAGTAAGAGTAGGAAAATATCTGTATAACTAAGGAAGCAAAAAATAGACATAGCCATGTTGCAAGAATCCCACTTAAATGAAGTAGAGGTCCAACAGCTGAATATCATGGGTTACAAGGTGGTCACTTTTGCTGCATATAACTCCAGGGCTAGAGGAGTGATCCTCTTGGCCAGCAAACGATTACAGGTTGAAGTGAATTCTAATGATGTAGACCCGGAGGGGCGATACACAATATCCCAAAGTTTCTGTGTTGGGAGCACACTACCATTTCTGTAACCTATATGCTCCAAATGTTTAGTAGGGTATTCTTCCAGAAACTACTGGCCAAATTACTCCCCATCTGTGATTCAAGGCTTATGGTAGGGGGAGACTTTAACCTAGTTCCTCTGCGACTTTGGATAGGTAGCGTCCTACGCTCACTAGACCCAGGCTTCCAAAATTGGGTATTAAATTGTTTGCTGGCCAATTAGTATTACTAATTTGGAGGTCTCGCCACCCAACAGATAGGGATTTTACTTGCCTCTCGGCAGCTCATGGGACGTTGTCAAAGCTGGACTATATATTAATATCTGATATTTCGTGATACGCTAGATGCTGCCTGGGTGACATATAACACATCTAATGAAGAACTCATGTCTAACCAATCACTGCTGTAGCAAACAGCCAAGGCAATGGTAAGAGGCAATATATTGTCCTATGTTAAACAAGCCAAGCCGTTTATTGTCTAATCTATTAGCAGGGAACCGTTACACTTCCAATAAAGGCTATATTAAAAAAGCAGATGGAACTTGGGTCTCTACAGGGAAGGATATCTCAGAAATTTTTAAAAACTTCTATAAATCTCTAGATTATCAAGAGCAGATAGATCTGGAGGCTAAGAAGAAATTTTGGCAGATGATCCCTACTATATATATACACATATATCCCAACAGCATGCAATTATCATTCAAGAGGTCATTAACGCTATAAAAAAATGTAAACCCTTAAAAGCCCCAGGCCCGGACGGCTATACCGCAGAATTTTATAAAATGCTCTCACCCAGAATTGCTCCCATCCTCCAATCAATGTATAACCAGATACATGAAAGTCACACCATTCTCCTTTATTTTAACTCTGCGACTATAAAGGTGCTTCCTAATCCTGTAAGGGATCCAGAGAACCCGGGGTCTTACAGGCCAATTTCACTACTGAATGTAGACTATAAAACGGTTTACCAAAATACTGGTGGAACACCTTAAAATCATTCTTCCTTCGGTAGTTTATGAAGACCAAACAGGCTATGTGTGGGGGCGCCATTCTGTAACTAATGTGAGAAAGGTGTTGACGGTTATACAAGGCTTGAGGGAGGTTACTGGGAACCCGGACCTTAACTTGATGTTGTCCTTGAACGCAGAAAAAGCTTTTGATTTAGTGACTTGGGACCATCTTTTTGAGTCTTTAAAAAGGTTCGGGTTCCCAGAGCCCTTCGGAAACGTACTTTGCACTTTATATACAGACCCACTTACACAAAGGATCTGCAATGGATATTTATCCCAACCCTTCACAGTGGAGAGAGGCACGAGGCAAGGCTGCCCACTCTCCCCACTGCTTTTTACTTTAGCATTACAATCATTAGCAATAGCACTAAGGAGACTGGAATAATTTAGAGGGATAACAATAGGGGAAAGTGGAAGTAAAATTGGCCTTGTTTGTGGACGATACGATGTTATTTGTCTCAGACCTGGCTAGGTCACTCTCAGCCATGTCTTCCCTTAAACATTTTGGGTCCGTTGCGTGATAGATTAATGAACAGCACTTCTCTAAACGTAATAGAGCCTGCCTGTGTGCCTTGTAAGCCAACAATCCATACACTTTCAAAAAAAATACCGGCACTACAGGTCTTTTACAAGAAAAATTCTACTTTATTTGGTCCAATGTTTCAGGGATAAGTATAACAAACTGAAGAAATTAAAGAAACATATAAATACCCTCTGTGACGAGATGGGCATGTCCCTGGACGTATTACTTTCCCAGCCCTGGACTCATTATGAAGAACAGCTATTGTGGCACTTGTATTGGTAACCTCTGCAATATTTAGACTGTGTGTTATATTTTGCATTTACCATATGAAGTTTCTTTAGTTATAGAAGTGTGTTGTGTAGCATTTAGTTATAAGATGTGTAATATATGTGATGTGTTATAGGATTATGTAGTATATAGTTATAGCAATGTTTATTGTGTGATGTGTGTGTAATGCCAGGCAAATGGTTGGAGTAATATGTGTTGGGGTCTGCAGCTGGGATAACCAGATCCCATTACACAGGGTCTGATATCATTACTGACACCTCTGTGTACAACCAGGTAGACACATGTGGTCACACACCCCATAGGGTGCAGGAAGTCCATATATGGTCATACCTGACTACAGAGGACAGGAAGAGACCAGGGGGGACTCTCCCCCCTCCTCCCTCTACAGTAAACTGGAGGTGTGTGACATCACAAATGACTGGCAAGGGTTAAGTCTGGGAGTAGCTGCTCCTTATCTCACATCTACATAAGGCCAAGGGTTATCAGCATCAAAGAACTTTTACCAGCCCTAAGCTAGATTTAGTGGGGCCAAAACAGCAGGGCAGACCTCTGCCAGCGTTGAGAGACCTGAGGTGTACCACAAGGACCTTCCACAGACTCCCCTTCATGGGGAGTGGCTCGCTGGTACTGTAGTATTTGGGGAGCCTACCAAATGCAGGGAGCCTGTAACAGTGCCCCATCACGTTGGTGGAGAGCGTTGGCCAAGCACCTGGGTTCCCCCCAAGATGTTTATCAGGGTAACAGGCTGCATCATCATTGTGACTATCTGGATATTTGGACCTTAGGAGGAGACTCTGACCAGGCATTGTGTTGTTGTCAGAGGGGAAGTATTTGTGGCCTTGATGTCAGCAGCTGGGACTCAAGTCAGGTGGGGAAAGGGACAGATAATGTGGTGACCCTGTCTGGCATTTATTACTGTGTATGGATAAGATATAGGGTATTATTACTGTGTATGGATAGGATATAGTGTGGTGTTCATGTCATGTAATAAATTAGTGTTGTATTTTCCGCACAGTTTGCAGTGGAGCGCGCTCATCGGATCCCGTCTCAGGCCCCGGTTCCTGGGGCACCGGCGCATACATTCATTGCCAAGTTCCTCCATTTTCGGGACAGGGATGCGGTATTACGTCTGATCCGTACCAAAGGACAGCTGAAACTGGATAACCAATCTGTTTCTGTATTCCCGGATTTTGCTGTCGACGTACAGAAGTCCAGAGCTCAGTTCACCACGGTTAAGAAGCGCCTTCGGGAACTGCAGCTCCCCTATGCAATGTTATACCCCTCTAAGCTTAGAGTGGTGGCTGATGGATCTACAATATTTTTCCAGACACCACGCGAGGCCACAGAGTGGCTGGACAGACGTAATGGTCGTAGAGCCCGGCCGGACTGATAAGTATCCTCTGTGCTCTGTCTTCTTGGTGAACTTTGCAATTGTTTGGGACTCTGCGATGTTTGCTATTATTGTTTACTAATATTCTGTGTCCCATGTATGCTCTGTTCTCCTGTAGGAAATGACCTGAACGCAGGGCTGATACTCTCGTTAAATGGTATCTGAGCCTACTAGGGGTGTTTCCCTAGGTTTGAATTTTTTGGCTAGAGCCAGGTTCCCTTTGTTGTGGGAGCGCTCATTCTAGGAATAGCTTTAGAGTGTAACAGCTTCCCTCTTAGGATAGCGTAATTATTTAGGAGTAAGTAGGTAATTAGTTAGCTACGGTGTGAGTTGGGGTATTGGTTTAGGGTCTGAGGTATCCCATTGAGTATGGTGGGTATACAGGGTGGGTTTGGGTGTTGGGATATAGAGTTAGATGGTACTCATTTTTGTCTACAATATTCAACATGTCTTAATGTGTTAGCGGAAATATTTGACCAGCTGCTGGCTATGGGGAGAGAGATGCCGCCCTCCTTTTACTTGCAGAAATTAATGTGTATCTGTTGCTATGATGTCGCCAGGTAATAAAGAAGATGTTACTTTCCTGATGTGGAATACCCGGGGATTAAATGATAAAATTAAACGTTCACTGGTACTAAATCAGGTCAAGAAAAGCCACTCAGATATAATTTGTCTGGTAGAGACACATTTGGTGGGTAGTAAAGTGTTGGCGCTTAAGCGTCCATGGGTGGGTTGGGCGTATCATGCTACATATACTAATTATTCTAGGGGTGTTTCCATATTGGTTCGTAAGCATCTTCACTTTGTCCTGGAACAGATACAGATAGACCCTCATGGAAGGTTTGTTTTTCTTAAGGCTAAGATCTCTTCTGTTCCTTTTCTGATTATGGGTGTATATATACCTCCCCCCTTTAATAATGACGTCCTAAAGAAAGTAGCCGTGTTTCTGTCCTCAACGCCTGACGCGAGAGTGGTTTGTTTGGGAGATTATAATAATATAATGGATAGGCAATTGGATAAGTGGAGCGAGCAGCTGTGTGTTCCCGACCCTGCCCCAACCCCTTTTTCAAAAATGGTTCATGAAATGGGTCTTGTTGATGCATGGCGTCTTCGCCATCCTCGTAAACAACATTTTTCCTGTCACTCCACCACCTATCATTCAATGTCCCGTATTGATTTGGCGCTGGTCTCCTGTAATCTTACCCCCTATATACTGTCTGTGCAATACCTGACTCGTGGTATTTCGGATCACTCCCCGCTGCAGTTACAATTAGATTTGGATAGAAACAAAGGGGTGCGGTTTTGGAAGCTAAACCCGTACTGGCTTACTCGGGTTGGGACGGGACTGGATTTGGTGACCATCTGGCGGGAATATTTTAATTTAAATGAGGATACTGCGTCGGCTGCAGTGGTATGGGAAGCCTTTAAGACGGTTCTGAGAGGATCCTTTATCAAGGCGATAGCGTTTACTAAAATGTTCCACAGGCAGCAAGAATTAGTTATGGAGCAGCAGTGCAGGGACCTTGAGACTAAATATTTGGAAACTGGTTTAGCAGA
>WWET01005027.1:56447-79095 GCA_011038615.1 Limnodynastes dumerilii
CTTCTCTCCTCCTTTATTTGGGCAGCCCGGAAACCTAAAATAAAAATTTCTACTCTTTCCCGTTCAAAAAATATGGGTGGGCTTGCGCTTCCTAATTTTAGAATATATTATGTTGCGGCGCAGCTGGTACATTTGAGGGATTGGTTGGTCCCGGTGGAGACTATTGGACTGGTGCACTTGCTGGTACGCTTTACTTGGCCCTATTATGCCCCTCAACAGGCTCTGTTTGCCGGTGCTATTTCCTCAAAAATGCTTCCTATTGTTAGGCAGGCAGTGGAGGTTTGGAGGTTTACCCATCGCTTGCTTAAAGGGGAAGGAATTGATCCGGACACCCCACTGTGGTTTAACAAATATTTTAGAGAATTAACGTCCCTTAGTGTCCACAGTTTGTGGTCTCGTTCCGCTCTCCAATCTGTTGGACAGGTATACAGCCAGGGGCAGCTAAAGACATTCGATCAGATCCGTCAGGAATTCAACTTCCCCCGTAATTCGTTTTTTGCATACCTCCAGTTGCGGCATGCTTTGGCAGCCCAGAGTAGGGTATTGCCTGTTAATGTAGAGAAGTCACCGGCAAAAATTCTCCTTCAAAATTTAACCTCTAGAAAGACCATTTCATTTCTCTACAAGGCCCTTAATTCTGAGGTTGATCCTGATGCCCTGGTGTTACTCCGTTCTAAGTGGGAGGCGGATGTGGGCCCCCTGACTGAGGAAACCTGGTTGCATGTCATTGGCTGTACCAAGGATGCTACGGCGTGTCTGCGGTATCAGCAGGTGCACTACTACATACTTCACCGGGTGTATCATACGCCGCTTGGATTATATAGAATGGGGTTGCGCTCTGACTCCTCCTGTCCAAAATGTGGCGCTGAGCGGGCCGATTTCTGGCATCTTTTGTGGTCCTGTCCTGTGCTGGTAGCTTTCTGGTCTGCTGTCTGGCAATGTATTGGTGACACACTTGACACCCTCCATGTCCTTGCACCACTAGTGGTACTGTTTGGTGACTCCCTAGAAGAATCTTTCAATGTAATTATTTATAAATATGTGATGAATCTCACTGCACTGGCGAAGGTTATTGTAGCTCGGGGTTGGTTTGCGTCTGACTCTCCCACGCTAGCTCAGTGGCTGATATTGGTTAATGACACTGTTAGACATGAGAGATACCTGTATGCGCAGCGTCAGGCTATGCACAAATACCATAAGATCTGGGCTAGATGGTACAACTCTAGGTACGGTGATCCTGTGGATGAGGGTCCCTGAGATGAGAGCCTTGGGGAGTGTACGGCGTCTTCCCGCATGGATAGCACTGTATATAAACAGAAAACTGTGAGCGCACCTTGTTAATCCCTGCAATTACGGCATGTTTGACTGTATTGGAATATGTTATTGTATTGTGAGTACCCTTACATGATAGTTGGGGTGGTAAGCGGGAGGGAGGAAGGGTTTTGGGATAGTAATTGCATGTTTATATGTGTGTTGAGCTATGCTTAGCTCATTATTTTATGTTTTACTGTATGTTGATGTGTTATGTGTAATGAAAAAATTTCAATAAAAATGACACAATTTAAAAAAAAAAAAATTAGTGTTGTATTTTTATAACTGCATTTGCCTGAGTGATTAAACGAACCCTAGGAAATACCGAGCAAGCATTTCTGGCATAGTAATTGGGCCAGGTGAACCCTCCCCGCAGTGATCAAGACTTACCTCCTCCAATGGGAACGCTGACACGTTTAGCTCCGGATTGCCACCCAGACCAGGAGCCAGCCACCCGTCCATCCCACTCTGACGGAAGTCAGTGGTATCCAAGGATACCTGTACAACCCCTAGGGGCTTCTACATGGAGTATTTTTATTAAATTTATAAAAAAAATTCCAAGGGGATATAGAGTCAAGAAAATTCCAACCACTGGTCGCCACAACCAGGAATTCTGTTGCCGGTGGGTGACAATTCTTAATAAATGTTCTTTTGATCTAATCCTCCTAGTTATAGAATAGGCAGCAGAGAATTGAGTGACAGTAACTACACCATACAAGAATTTGAACAAAATACTAATTTAGAAGCTGATGTACAAGGAGACTGGTTTAATAAATATAAGACATAAGTGGACAAATTTCAAATGCATCTAATTACATTTAAAAAAGAAAAACGCATAAAAGTGGATAAAGATTACTTGGAATACAGGTTATACCCATGGCTCACGGGAACCCATATAACTAAAAGACCCTGAAGAATACGTACCAGAGAAGAGTTGGTGGATACATCAAGTGGAGACAGCACTACGGATACAGACAACGAGACACAAGCGACTACATCATGACTTTTTTTTAGGCAAACCGCCTACGCGCGTAAAAAAAATACATTAAAAAATCAACTGCCAATGGAGGCAATACACCCACAGTGGGGGACAAAACAAACGAAAACTCAAACAGACCCAACACCAGGTCGTTCAAGAATTAATATTTAATCTATCTAAGGCTTGAAAATAACAAGATCTAAGCCTTGATTAAGCCAACCCGGTAAAACGCATGTCAGTAGTAAAGGGGGGGGGACCAGGGTGCACCCCGGTTTCCTTGTTTTTTACATTTTAGTTCTTTCTGCCATATCCACCTTGTTATTTTTCAGGCTCATTTAGATTGTCTTGGGCACTTAGATGGAGAGTAGAGTTTGATAGACCCCATTATCTGGGGTGAAGTCCCGCCGTGAGGCGGCTAGGCACCTTTCTTAGAGCTAGTATTTTTCAATGTTAAGCTTAAGGAGTTCTGGATTTTCAAGGTGGTTATTAGTAATCTATTTCTATTTTTCCTTGTATGTACACTTTTTGAAAGTTTAATTTATTTCTTATTATTGGCAATACTTTTGTGACTACCATTTCTATTTTCCATCTGTCCTCCCTGCCTGCCACCAATAGCAATTCCAATCTACTTTATGATATACTTACCTACCTCCCACACTGCAGTCTTTTTGATTTTTAGCTTAATTTATCAATTCTGCTTGGGGTGGATCTCTAGCAGATTGAATCCGTAATCTTATGGTTATATTTAGCTTTGTGTGATCTGTTATGTTTTAACTGTATTTATAAAAAGTTAGGTTTTATTATTTGATCTCATGTTCAGACTCTCATAGCTTTATAATATTTTTATTTCTATGCCCTTCATATTGTGTATTTAGTGTGCCATAACCTGGTCAACCTTTTTTTCCTTGTTGCTATAATTCACTGTTTATAGACCAGTGCGGCAGCACCCCCCACCTATTTATTTATTGATTAAATACCTACTTCATGACATTGATGCCCCTGTTGATATATATGTTGGCATCTATTTCATTTATGGGGTTATTATTATTTGTTGCATTAGAGGTCATTTGTTTGCTGTGCAGTCCCTGGAACCTCTATGTATCACGTATCTTACTGGAGATACAGGAACCAAAACTTCTATATTACTACTTGTTTCAGAAGATGTTCAAGGTTGTCCATCAAGGCCAGCTTTTCCTCCTTGATTCGAGGAGTCGCTGAAATGAGGAGGAAATATCTTGGTCTCTTTAAAAATTCTAGGGCATAACCCTGTTTTAAAGTTCTCAGAACCCACTTGTCTGAGGTTGTGCCTCTCCAAATTTGAAGTTCTTTAGTCTTCCTCCCACTGAGGTTTGTGGATTTATATATCTGGAGTCATTGGTAATAGGAACGAAAACTCTTGTTGTCTTTTCCTCTGAAGGCATGAAAATTCTGCCTTGACATGCTAGACTGATATCACCAATTATACACTCTGCCAGGTCTATAGGCTCTCACTTCTTTAGACGGACTGTTGGGTTCTGGGAAACTTGGTTTTAAATGGTTTCTTGAAGTTCTTCTCCTGTAACCACGTGGATTTACCACCTGAAATCTTTGCTATAATCTCGTCTAGTTTAGCACCAAACATTTAATACCCTGTAAAAGGTAGCGTGATTATTTTTGGACTGACTATCTACAGACCACGACTTTAGCCATAAAGCTCTTCTAGTAGCTGCTGAAGTTGCCATGGATCTAGCTGATAACTTTATGTCCATAGATGCTTGACATAGGAATTTGCCAAACTATAGCAAGTTGTATATCTTGGACTGTCTTGATCAATTCAGAACGTTTGATGCCATCTAACAGATTTTTCTCGAAGTCATTACTCCATACGCGTAATACCCTAGAAGTCACTGCTGTAGCTATGGCGGGATGCATGGCTGCCCCTGCAATACAATGCTGTTTCTTCAAGTTTACCTCCATCTTTGTCTCCATGGTGTCACGTTCCGTGGATATTTGGGATCAGTTCCGGGTTTCAGGGATGACGACAACAGGGTTGGATTAAAATGAAACTGAGCAGGTTTAATGATTGAGGGTTGCATACATAGGTATTAAATGAAAATAAGTCCCGAATGAGGTGGTAATGGGAGGATTTTCCAGAGAGTTCGTTAGGCACAGGTGAAAAGTCCAACAATAGCAGTGGAAGTCCGAATAGAGTCCAATGGAAATTGATAATAGGTGAACCGAAGGGTGGTGCAAATAGTAGAGGCAGACAATAGGGCAGATAGCAGCAGGACCGGAGTTGCAGAACTGGTTGCAGCTAAGACACAGGACTTGACTCCGGACAGGACCTTGGGACCGGACCTCAGGGTTGAACCTCAGGATTGGACCGTAGATCTGATGTGCTGAATCTGGACCTCTGGACTGGACCACTAGACAGGACCTCTGTACTGGACCTCTGGACTGGACCACTAGACAGGACCTCTGTACTGGACCTCTGGACTGGACCACTAGACAGGACCTCTGTACTGGACCTCTGGACTGGACCACTAGACAGGACCTCTGTACTGGACCTCTGGACTGGACCACTAGACAGGACCTCTGTACTGGACCTCTGGACTGGACCACTAGACGTAGTACCAGGCACCTAGAAGACCTAGTTGTTCTGGCGATTTCTAGCAGGGCTGACAGGCTTTAAATAGAGCGCCCATGGCGCCTATTGGCTGGGTGACCCGAGTAGTAACGTCCGATTAGCTGGATGGTGTCACCTGATCAAAGCAAGATGGCGGCGCCCATTGTCCGGAGCTCCGCGGCGTTTAGGCGCCAATTATCCACGTGGGACGCCGCGGCCAAGTGGTAAGCAACACAGAGGCTGTCACTGCTTCAGTGACAGCCTCCGACGGAGTGCTGCAGCCGTGCGCCGAGAGAGAGGCGCCCTCCGGATCCCAGGAGCCAGGTAAGTGCGGCGTCTGCCGCATTTCGTGATACATGGTATCTTTAAACACATTTGTGTCTTCAAGAGGTAAAGTTGTACGTTTGGACAGACTTGAAATTGGGACATCAACTCTGGGACTTTCCTCCCACTCTATAGTGCCTTCAGCAGCAAAAGGGTATATTTTCGCCAACTTACTCTGGGACAACAACTTCTTGACTGAGAATTTCCATTTTTCTGTTATAATGTCTTTCACCACCTGAGATATAGGAAATTTTCTCTTCTTCTTGCATGGTTCTGTAAACAGTAAGTCCTGCAGCTTTAGATCTTCCATAGTCTCTGGGATATTTAAAGTCTTATCAATAAGTTTAAATTAGGTTTTCTACTAAATCTGTTTTAAAAACACATCTTCTTTGGAAGCTACAGAGTCAGATTACAGAGCTTATTTATTAATTAATTTATTAATTAACAGCATTTTATATAGTGCTATCAGATTACATAGTGATTTCTATTATAGATGAGGTTAGTTAACTTGGTAGGTTAATCTATTCAGCAGCCAATTAACCTACCAGAATGTTTTTTGGTGTGAGGGAAGAAACCGGAGCACCCGGAGAAAACACACAGAGACATGGGGAGAACTTACAAACTGCACACAGATAAGAACTAGTCCGGAAATCAAATTCATGAACTCAGCACTGTGAAACACAAGTGCTCCTCACATGTTGATGCCGGCAGCTTATAATTTATAATGTAAAGTAAAAAATACTTGTAACCATGCTGAGCACTGAACTCAGGTGCCCCAGGACAGCATGGGAAAATTTTAATTTAGCAAAAGAACTAATGTTCTAGTGGTTTCAGTTTTTTTCACAAACAGAGATCAGTAAAGACTTCAGGATGCCTGTGTATTAGGTGAGCAATAAAATAGGACTAACTAAGGTTTATTTGGTTGGTTCTTTTTTTTTTCCTCCATAATAATATATTTTGTATAATGGTATGTGGTAAATATAAAGTTTCAAACCCAAGCATAGTTCAACTAAAGTATAGTATTAATTGCTAGTTTCATGAAACAAAACCCTGATATATCAATGACAGAGGACCATATTCAGATTCCCGGACGTATAACATGTACGTCCGGAGTCTTGCGGTCTTTACTATTGCGCATGCGCAGAACATTTTTTAAGTAATCTATGAATCTTTTCCTTACGTAGATCTTTAAAACCGCATATACGCAATCTATATAAGGAAAAGATATGTAAATGACGTTAAAAATTTACTGCGCATGCGCAGTAGTAAAAACCACAAATCTCCGGACGTATATGTTATACATCCAGGAGTCTGCATACGGTCCAGAGACCTTGCTAAAGGCTAATGAAGACTTTGTGAACTGCAGCCATAGAAGTGGAGTGAAATCTCCACAAACAGTAGGAATCCCCTGTCTGCCGATTGCAAAGTGTCAACTCAATTTCTGAATTTCTAAAATGACTATCTTTCTTAAAGTGCACTCATTGCTGTCATAGATATACAATGAATTTGTAGTCTCCATACATATTACCACTGTTATCAGCACAAGTGAAAGCATTTATAAATAGACTAACAAGGATATTTTCTTGTGCTGCCAAACCTTGTAAAAATGAGGGAGATAGCTTCCCAAATCCTACAGCACATATAGCTGCAGAATCATAAAAAATCAACTATCAATATTGAAAGAGGATCTAGTCTGTTACCCCAACAGGAAGTATTATGAGTGTCTCAAGCATGTTCCTGATCGACATAAAATCTCAGTTACTATAACCTATGCTACAATACAATACTATCTTAGCTATGTAATCAAATAATGGTCAAGCCAAGCTCTGAAATTGCTTTTGGGTTCTGGAACCCAGAGGCTGCTAAAGGTCCCCAACTGATCCTCCCAACTGGGAGTCAGCGAGCTTCGAGGAACAGCTAGCCAGTTTAAGCATGTTTACTTTAGAAAAGAGGTGTCTAAGAGGAGATATGATTACTATATATAAATACAATCAAAAGTCAATACAGAGAACTTTCATGGTAACTTTTAACGAATTGTACACAGGACACAGGGTCACCCATTAAGGTTAGAAGAGAGCAAGTTTCACAACCAGCAAAGGAAAGGGTTCTTTATAGTAAGGGCAGTCAAGATATGGAATTCACTGCCAGGGAAGGTTGTGATTAAGAAAAAGTTAGACAAATTTTTTGCCAAAAAAGGCATCCCGGGTTACCAGGACCATTAATTAAAATAGGAGACAGTAATGGGGCCAGGGGAAATAGGACTGCCATCTTGTTGGGATTTTTTCAGATAGCAACAGATTAAGGGTTGCTTCATCTGGATCAAATTTAAATTTAGGGATTACAGGCGATCCATAATAGGTTGAAATTGATAGACTGGTGTCTTTTTTCAACCTCATCAACTATGTAATGTTACTATGGGCCGGATCCTCAACTATGGCTGATAGGGGACTTACTCAAGTCATTTGCGCAAGTCATCTGTCTGGGAACATCTGCATATGCGTGCGTCACATGTTCCGTGTGCATAAGTACTAATGTACGTAAAGAAATAGGGGCAGACCCTGAATTTACGATTGCTGTATCCCCGCCATATAGGCGGAGATAGCCATATAAATAAGGAGACAGGGGAAGGGGGAAGCCCATATGGCCGCAGACCTAGTTGTAAAAGTTAAGGTAGGAATCTGGACACGAAAGTGCACTCCCCGCTTAGGGAGCGTAACTACGGACCCTTGCACGCATCTAAAGCATGCAGGTGTCAGGATCTACCCCCATTTTACTAACCCTTACCCTACCTGTACTACTATGATTCAACCAAAGAAAATTAAAGTACTTCCTTAGCAGCATATTTCGTAAATCCAACCTTAATATTGTCACACCTATTATCTTGTAGTGCTGCCTATTGCAAAAGGTTATTTACAATATTTTAATTATACAATATTTACTCCCCTATGAGGGAAAAAGAATTGGGTCATTATCAGCACTATACATACCAAACTTTGGATTTAATGTCTTGCATGTTCTGCTCCTTTGACCTTCAACAAAGAACTCCACTGGAGCATATCCATTCTATAGACAAGAGTTTCCAGTTATTATACAATGCAAGTAAAGTTTGCTGCATACTATTGTATTCATTTTGTAATAAACATTTACTGCTGAATTCTGAAACCCAAAGTTCTGGTTATATCAAAATTATAATGAATAATAAGGATCCTGAATAACATTAAGGGGGTGAAACAGAAAAACACCCCATTATGCTACCAGCACTATACCACAATGTAATTCTGGATCCAGATTCATCCTGGTAGAGAATCCGACGGCACGGCATGACTAAGATGACCATACGTCCCGTTTCGAACGGGACCATCATGGGTTTTGACGGGTTGTACCCTTGCCTAGCTTCGGGACGCCGAACTTCCCGTTTTCAGAGAGCAACAGGTGACATACACTGTTGCTTTCTGATAACGGGGCATTTTAGCGTCACATACATACTCAGAGCCGGACTGGTCGCTGGTGGGTCCCGATGCCTAAGCTCCACTCACCCGGAGCTCCGTTCACAAGACATCAGCATGACTTAACGTCACGCTGACGTCATTCTTCAGAGCGCGCCACGGAGAAGAGAGCTGGTGGCAAGATGACGGCAAGAGAAGATAAGGTTATTTTGGTGGAAGAAGGTATTTTGCGTTGGGGAATGTGGATTTAAATAACATGGAGGGGGCACACACTAAAGAGGCAGCTATAAGAAGGAAGAGGCAATAAGGCTGGCTGGACAAAAATTAAGAGTCGGGAAATAAGGCTGGCTGGACAAAAATTAGGAGGGAGCAATGAGGCCAAATGGACATAGGAGGGGGCAATAAGGCTTAATTGACACAGAAAAAGGGGGCAATAAGACCGGCTGTAAACAGAAGGAAGGGGCAATAAGGCTTACTGGACAAAAATTAACAGGAGGGGCAATAAGGCTGGCTGGACACAGAAAGAGTGGCAATAATACTGGTTGCACAAACAGAAAAAGGGGCCAATAAGTCTGACTGGACAAAAATTAAGAGAGGACAATAAGGCTGAATAGACAAAGAAGGAGGGGTCAATAACGCTGAATGGCTAAAGAAGGAGGGGTAATAAGGGTGGTTGGACAAACAGAAAAAGGGGCCAAGGCTGACTGGACACAAATAAAGAGGGGGGGGGATAAGGCTGGCTGGACACAGAAGGAGAGGGCAATAAGACTGACTGGACATATAGAAAGGGCAATAAGATTGGTTGGACACACAGAAGTTAGGGCCAATAAGGCTGGTTGGTTACACAGAAGGAGGGGGTATAAAGATGACTGGACACAGGAGGGGCAATAAGGCTGGTTGGACAAACAGAAAAAGGGACAATAAGGCTAGTTGGATACACAGTAGGTGGGGGTAAATGAGGCTGGCTGGACACAGAAGGAGGGAGCAATAAGGCTGAATGGACACAGAAGGAGTGAGCAATAAGACTGGTTAGACTGGAAGGGGCAATAAGGCTGGTTGGATACACAGCAGGAGGGGGTATAAAGCTGACTGGACACAGGAGAGACAATAAGGCTGACGGAAAAGAATAAAAATGGGCAAAAGGGCTGGCTGGACAAAGAAAGAGGGGCAATAAGGCTGACTGGACACATAGAAGAAAGGGTATTAAGGCTTAATGGTCACACAGAAAGAAGAGGCAATAAGGCAAACTGGACACACACAAGGTAGGGGCAATAAGTCTGACTGGAAATTCACAAGGAAGGGGGCAATAAGGCTTTTTGAACACACAAAAGGAAGGGGCAGAAAGGCTTTCTGGACACACACAGGAAGAGGCAATAAGGCTTATTGAACACAAAAACAAGGGGCAGAAAGGCTGGCTGGTCTAGCACACAATAAAGGAAAAAAAACACAGCGCTGGAGTAGGCAAATTAATAGATGTTATAACACCAAAATATTAATTGCAATGGCTGAAAAGATTGTTACACGGGTTTAGATAAAAATAAATAAATTTAAGACAATATAAAAAACAATGAAAACAATATCAACTCTAATTGAAGTTAGTATTGGTAAAACACATGCATCACTTTCAGCGTTAATATCTGCAGGAGTAACAGTATTAGTATTCAATCATAAAAGCAGCAAGCACTGAAAATAATTGATTAGAGAAAACCTGATGTTCAGTGGAACATTTGTTAACGAGAGATGAAATGGATTCTTCAACTCCAATCTCTGGTACCAGATGGTCTTAATGAATGTTTAGAATTTAGTACCTTGGGTTTCTGAGTGGATAAATTAGGAATTGTGATTTTAATAGATACCATGTTCGACTGATTCGGTTTTGTATATTGATGATGGATAATCTATAACAATATTTATATCAGAGAGGTGTATCCCCTCCAAATGGGTTATATCAATTTTTTCCATTTGTCCTTATCTGTTATATTTAAGGATGTGCTATCCTGAGGATTCAAGCTCCCTATATGAAATCCTTTGGCTCCTGTCCGCTATGTAGGTAGTCTTGAAGATTTATGCTGTAGTGATGAATCCTCCATTTCTAAATGATTGGGTTGGTTTGAGATGATATTATATATTATATGTAATAACGCAAATAAATTAGTAGATAGATTAATAATGGAGAGCTGTCTGTTCCTGCTCTGTGCATCAGAGGATTAGTTAATATTAAATATTATGATTTATAATAATTATCTATTAATGTTTTCCATTGTTTTCTATAATTGGTTAAATACCTATAGGAACCATCTAACAAATATTTTGATGTATGTTGAACTATATAAGTTATGTTATAAATGTCAGATTTAATTAAATGGTCAGGCTAAACAATTAGATATCTCTTTTTAGAGTCTACTGATGTAGGATTATTGCATCCTCTAATGGGTCTTTACTATATTATATATATCCCTATATTGTTATTAATTATTAGCTGCACTCTTGTTTTTGTGAACAAATTATATCCTATATTGATTAATGATTACACCGGTCTAGATAAAAAATATGTAGAAAGAATATGTGAAGAGATTGTATTTACAATTGATAAAAGCACTGGTTCTATTCCCCTCCGCCTTAATCTCCTCACATTTGATGAGTCTTTTTTCTAAGACAAGAGAACTATACACCTGTTGATTAATAGATCAATTAGGATCGACATATAAGGAGGAGAGGAGGGAGAGGCGGTTACAGCTTGAAAAAGTCTCCTACTGAGACGAAACGCGTTGCTGGGGACTTTTATATAGTTATGAATTGTTAGCTGTATTTTTGTGTTTTGTGCTTTGTTTTTCGTTTTTGTGTTTGTTTTTTGTTCTTGTGAACAAATTATGTTTTATATTGATTAATGATTGCACCGGTTTAGATGAAAAATATGTAGTAAGAATATGTAAAAGGATTGTATTTACAATTGATAAAAGCATTGGTTCTATTCCCCTCCGCCTTAATCTCCTCAGATTTGATGAGTCTTTTTTCTAAGACAAGAGAACTATACACCTGTTGATTAATAGATCAATTAGGATCCACATATAAGGAGGAGAGGAGGGAGAGGCGGTTACAGCTTGAAAAAGTCTCCTACTGAGACGAAACGCGTTGCTGGGGATTTTTAAGAAACTGCATCTTTACTTGTCAAAAGACTTACATCTGCTTCATAGGAGTACCTTTTTATCCTAATTGGTTCCGGAAAACCTTTGGATCCCGCCACCAAAGATACACCGCTGAGTTCACCGAGTATCGGGCTGGCCACCCGTACTACAGGTAAACAAGTGGGCGGAGAGTCAATCATTAGCGTGAGCAGAACATCGAATAGCGAGGAGAACGTTACTAGTGGGTCTCCGGTCAGCCGACATCCAAGTACTGCAAGGCGTCCATTGGCATTTAACCCGGCGGTCTCCACATAAGATTACCGTGACTGTGCCATACGTAGCCTGCTCCACGACTGTTGTGTCTGATGCTTCCGTCCGAAGGAGATAACAAACGTTCCACTGAACATCAGGTTCTCTCTAAACAATTATTTTCTGTGCTTGCAGCTTTATGATTGAATATTAACACTGGTACTCCTGCAGATACTAACACTGAAAGTGATGCATGTGTTTTACCCATACTAATTTCAATTAGAGTTGATATTGTTTTCATTGTTTTTTATATTGTCTTAATTAAATTTATTTATTTTAATCTAAACCGGTGTAACAATCTTTTCAGCCATTGCAATTAATATTTTGGTGTTATAACATCTATTAATTTGCCTACTCCAGCGCTGTTTTTTTCCTTTTAATTTGTTTATATCCAGGAATTGGGTCTTGTTATCACAGCTGCGTTGTAGGTAACGGGGAAGCGCCGATAATTTATTTTGCTTACACAAGAAAGGGGCAGAAAGGCTGACTGTGGAGGCCCACACACAAGGATACACAAAGAGATTGGATGGCTCTAGAGACCCACATGGAGGGGGAGATTGGATGGCGTGAGAGACGCATAAGAGGGCAAGAAAGGCTGGATGGAGGTATATTTAATATATGTAGATTTCTATACTTTATTAGTTAATTTCTCATATAGCTTTACTTTCAGAAATTTGCTTTAATTGAATGTAGCCCAGTAAAATGTTTTGTGCATTTGTATGTGTGTTGTATAGCGATAACTAGGATGCAATGTTTATTATATGGTGATAACTAGGATGCAATGTGTATTGTATAGGGATAACTAGGATGCAATGTGTTTTATATTGTGATAACTAGGATGCAATGTGTATTGTATGGAGATATATATATATATAAATATATATAAATCAGTAGGATACCTACTGTAATTATATGGGTCACTGTAACTGAAAATTAATAGTATAACAAACTTTTCACACTGAGCTGTTGAAACACTCTGTGGGTGTAAGATATGATGCACAGTTTATTTGCAAATTTCAGATACAAGCATACTCCGGCCATGACTTTTTGACCACACCCATTGACTTAGTGGTGGGTCCCCGTAAAAATTAGTAGATGTCCCATTTTGAGAAAAAAATAAAATGGTCACGTTATTAATGACAGAGCTGAAAGCAGAAGTGCTCCCGCTCTGTGGGAAGGATGCTAAATGTACTGTAAGGGTCAGCTTCAACCCTTATGTAAAAATCCACATTTCCGCATCTTAAGGCAGGGTACTGGTATCGGAAGTCGCATGCATGCGAGGGAAGCGGTTTAACCTTGCGGGTACGCGATTCTACATCAGGCGACGTGTCCTTCATCTCTACTTAAAAAGGTAGATAACACAGTGAAGTGTTTTGATAAATAGAGAAACAAGTTACATTACAAAATAGAATTTATACAATTGTAAACAATTTTATATAGCATTGTACACAAAAGTCATAATTTGTGTGCTGGAGAAGTTTCAGCCTAATGTGTGTTCTCTAGATATTATTTACTGTTTTTTTGTAACTGAAAAATACAAATAAACAAAATAATAAACAAATATTGATGCCACACACCAGTTCTATTGAATCGACTGGTACACATAATCCCAGAGGGAAAAAAAAATGTGAACAAAGCCCAGGTAGACTAAAAAAAGGCTTCTTTTTTCTATGTCAACTAGTCCCTGTCTAGTAATTATAGAGAAAGTTCTATGGAGAAATAAGGCCAATACAAAAAAGCAGAATATGGATATTGTAGTTTTCACTTCTGTCTGCTCTAGATCTAACATTATGGACATGTAAGAGACACAAATAGCAATATCAAAACATATACAGATCATCCATTGGCACTAAAACATGCAACTTAGCTACTATAATAAAACCAATCAAATTTAAATTAAATGATTTGGAAATTCTTGTACACTTCACAGAAATAAACTACAAAAAAATATTGTTGCTCCAGATCGACAAAGTTAAAAATGTTAACAATTGTATCAAAGAATTAGTTTGTTCTGTGTATGTACCGAACATAGTCTGTGAGAATCTTCGAAGAGCAGCTTTTGATGGTTCAGCAATTGTTGCCAATTGTTTACATTTTGTAAATTTTAATTATTTATAATATATTGTACTTGTCCCTTTTACAACTTATACCCCTTTCACATCGCCACGAAATACCTGGGATTTTCGCCAAAATCCCGGGTATTTCGTGAAGATGTGAAAGGTGCACTTCCGGTGGACCCGTCTCAGAAGACCCGGGAATTCAACCCGGGTGAAAAGTGTTATTCACGGGTCCGACACGGGTAGGGGTGCAGTGTGAAAGGTGCTACCTGGGTTTTTCAACCTGGGTAGCACCTAATGTACCTCGATTGGTGGAATTTTTTTACTGTTGCCAGAGCAACGGTAAACAAATTATGCACCGCGATGACGACAGGGCAGACCCGGGTCTCTGAATTTCCCGGGTCTGCCCTGCAGTGTGAAATGGGGTCTGTGACCCTGGGATCCTCTGCTGCCCAAGCAATATCCCGGGTCTGTGAACCCGGGATATTGCCGGGGCGGCGATCTGAAAGGGGTATTACATAATATCTTCATTTATACAAGTTAATTTAATGCATTAGGAATACTTTTCTTTGTAATTTAATATAAAAATGCAAGTCATGCAAAAAAAAAAAAAAAACAATTGTTACCTGGTATATGGTACTTATCTTTGGGAAAAAACTATGTAAAATATGTTAACCATTTTTATACTTACTCGCAGCATAGTCTTGACATACTCAGAAAATACTGCCCAATAAAGCTTGTTTCCTCTAAACGAACGTTGCATAAAAAAGGCACCGGACATGCGGAGCAGCTCACCAACAATTTTCATACCCATGAAGTCTGCAATAGACAAAATAAGAACTGTTCAATATGATTAAAGTTTTGGTCCAGATTTACTAAAGGGTGGTTTTACTTAGTAGTTTTGAAACCGCATCGTTTATGAAGGGTAAAACGAATAAAAACCACCAAAATTTACCACTTTTCCAAACAAGTGCTTTTCAAATCATGATCCCGATTTTTCATGAAAGGACATACAAACCACCAGATCTACAAAGCAGTGTTTTTGTAAAACTGCTATCAAACAGCCATGCAAACAGCCAAAAACAAAAGAGCTGGTTCTGAGTGGCGATTTTGCTGAAATTTGACAGTTTGCCTGCATGTAATGCTGCTGTCTGTCTATACATAGAGGCTTAAAAATGTTCTAGACTCCTAATACACCCTCAAATAAATAAATAAACATAAAAGACTATAATTAAAAAATAAACAAAAAACTTAATCATTTTAAAGAAAAAAAACCAAATTAAATATCAACATTTTCATTTAAAAAAAATTGACAAAAATAATCATAAACAAGCACAAAAACCAGAAAAAGTTTCTAAAACCAAATATTAAAAAATATCTGTGCTCCTCTCACCTACTGTAGCTGCTGACAGCCCTATCAAAGTGAATGAGGAAGTGCCCAGACTTACATAGTGCTTGTGATTTCAAAGCTGCAAAAAAAGTGTATAAATATCACATTTGGCGCTTTGGAAATAAACTGCTGCCTTTTAAATACAAACCATAGACGGTTTGAAGGTTTAGAAACCACCATAAATCACCAGTGGTTTTAAATTGACACAGTAAACCAGCAAATAATAAATCTGGGGCCTAAAACCGGTGGTTTCAAAACGCGTTTTAGTAAATCTGGGTCTTGGCCTCTTTTAAAACCACCAATAACCCAATCATATGGCTTTCTTCTTTAGTCTGCACTCCCTCTACAGATCCATCAGAAGATCCCTCTCCTAACAAAGAGGCTTGGGACAATGTGAAACTACAGATAGCCAGGTGCTTGATAACCACGGAGTCTAAAAAAACATTTAAGTGGCAGGAAATTCCAACAATATTCACGTTAATACTAATGTATGCGTCTCTTATGCATGCAAAAGCACCAGTACTCCTTGAAATAACAGCAGGCTTCCATTTTCCAATAACTAAGACCAAACCATTTTACAAGCCCCTCTCTAGACCATAATTTGTGAGGTATGAATTCCACGTGTTGTTTTGTATTGCTTTAGTGAGTGTATGTGTGTGTGCTGTATAATTTATGTGTGCGTTTTGATGTGTGCTGTAGAGGGTATTACCGTAGTGTGTGTGTGTGTGTGTGTGTGTGTGGGTACTGTCTGTAGGAGGTATTTCAGTAACAAGGACATTTGTATTAATATGCACAAGAAAGTAACTCTCAGCATAACGGCTTTTATGTCGGCAAAGGTAACTGGTTACTAATACAGAGCACAAAAATGGTTACTAAAAGAGCGCAGCATATAACAAAAATATATATTTTTCATTTTAGATGTTGAATCTCAGATTATAATTGTACAGTTTACAGTTAAATATGCAGTTACTTTACAATAATTTTTATTAATAAAGTTTTCAATAAAATACCATGTGTACGATACAATAATAAATGATTCAGTGAAAATCTAGTGATTAATACATTTGCAATACAGTAAATGCAGTTTGGAAAGCAAATCTTTACCCATTCCAGCAGCAATGACAGGAAGAGCCAGATCATAAGTGTACAATATATAGGACATGATCAGAAAGTCAATGTAGCTCCGATGACTGGGAAGAAGCACAACTGGGTGTTCCTGAATAGCTTGAGCCAACTGAAACATAAATAACTATATGAAGTCTAACAAGTACCCTAGGTGATAAAATTACATTTCGGCATATTTTTATTAACTTTATGATGACTGAAAACAATCAGGGGTGAGGAACTCTGGGCCGGATCCGGCCCGCACAATCATAGAACACGAGGGCATGGATATAATCTGGAGGGTGGTAGATTAAAAGGAAATGTGCGGAAAAATTACTTCACTGAAAGTGTGATAGATATGTGGAATAGCCTCCCATCTGAGGTGGTTGAGGTCAATACAGTAGAACAATTTAAACATGCTTGGGATAACTATCCTAAATTGTAAACCAAATTGAGGGTAAATAGGGTTTAGGGTCAGTATAGGTTTAAATAAACACATGGGCAGACTAGATGGGCCATGTGGCTCTTATCTGCCATCACTTTCTATGTTTCTATCATATGGTCCAGCCCACAGGCTACCTCCCAAGTATCCAGCCCGCCCCACAACTGGTCCCGAGAGAGCAGGCTCTCATGACAAAGTTTTTGTGTTTTTTTTGTAAAGCCTGCGCCATGGTATATGCGGCCAGGCTTTACACATCCCAGTACAGGTAATACAGGGCTCCTACGGGAGGCCCTGTCAGACCAAACTTGTTACTGTGAATGGCAATGACCGAACCTATGTGGTCACTGCCATTCTACAAACTGATTTGGTTCTACCACACCTCCTGACCGGGGGCAGACATGGAGACTGGACATTAAAAGGGGTAAAAATAGTGGCTGGACATTACAAGGAGCATGATGGTGAATACTGGGGGCTGGAGACATGTTGGTTTATAGTGGGGGGTTGGAGGCATATATGCTATCTATCTATCTATCTATCTATTTATCTCATACTGGAACTATCTATCCAGGGATGGCGCGACCCACTCAGCTGCAGCAGCTCATACAGCTGTATACACATGAAGGAGGAAGAGTGCCGCGGAGGAGGAAGGAAAGACGGACACAAAGGTAAGTAAAAAGGGTGAGGCTGGAGAAACATGGTGGGAAATACTAAGGGGGGGGGGCTGAAGGCACATGATGGGGAATGCTGAGGGGGGCTGAAGACACATGATAGGGAATACTGGGGCAAATTTTAAGTTGATAATTTTGTATGGCCCTGGAATGATTTTATAAATATCCAAATGGCCCTTGGCAGAAAAACGGTTCCCCACCCCTGAGTTAAAATGTATGAAACTGTTACAATAGTAAAACAAATTCATAGCACTTGGGAGTGTAATTCATAGCAGCCTTTTTAGTGTCAGCATTAAATACTGTACTATTCCTTTTCACACTTACATTCTTGAACCATTGATTCCTGTACAACATTAGAAACACAACAAGTTTAAAACTGCAGCAAGTCAATGTGTAGGAGGTGTTGTAACCCCAATAATATATGGGGGTGCTATCTTGTGACTAAAAGTAATTAACCCAGTGGTTCGCAAACTTTCTCAGTTTGAGGCACCCTTAGGGTCTCCATATTTGTTTTCAAGGCACCCCTAAGACAAAAATAGAATAAAATACAATAGGAAATAGAAACATTCCGAGGCACCCCGGTGAGAGTGTCGCGGCACCCCAGGGAGCCGCGGCGCACAGTTTGGGAACCACTGAATTAACCAACAAAACACAGCTAGAGGAGTAGATTAAAAGCAATCAGTTGTGGTGCAGAGTCCCCTTCATATGTTGAATATTTATCTATGAACTTCATAACAGCCACAAAAATAGTTGCAGATTAACATAAACATAATAATATATGCGAATATAATTTTTTTTTTAACAAAGCTGTTATTGTGGATTAAAAATCTAATCACACATAGCGGAATTATGAATAAATAGAAGAGATATACTCATCCACTTGGTGAAACCCACAATTGCTTGCTAGAGTAAGCTCCCTTGGATAAAATAGGGTTCCACTGATCCGTTCGTCAGCAAAAGGAACAAATGGAGAATCTATCCATATGGAACTACACCAAGTGGATGAGTACATGTCTGATATTTGTGCATAATTCCACTATAACAGCCTTTGTTACATTTTTTTTATATTTGCATGTGATTGAGCTAGTTAATAAAATACGTTTTAATCTGTAGCTATTTTTGTGGCTGTTGTGAAGGTCATAGATATATATTCAGCCTTTGAAGGGGGTTTCAGTGCACCACAAGTGACTACTTTTACTCTACCCCTCTGGTAACTTTGTTTTGTTGTTCTATACAACATTAGAACAACTCATTTGAAACTTAAGAGTTTTGGTGTACCACAAAAAGAGGATTTTTTTATTACTCACCTTAAAATCCGTTTCTCTGAGTCCATTGGGGGACAGTGCTACACAATGGGGTATAGTAGGTGGACCTTGGAGTCAGGGCACTTTTAGACATTAAAATTTTAACTGGGTGCTTCTCCCCTACTATGCCCCTCCCCCCAGGTAGAAGACCCAGTTTTTATAACAAAGATAAGCCCAAGGCGAAGGCATAACTAGTAAATCTGATCCAGTTCCTAGCTAAAACACAATCTACCTATCAGAGCATGGGTGGGAGCGCAGTGTCCCCCAATGGACTCAGAGAAACGAATTTTACAGTGAGTAAATAAAAATCCTCTTTTCTCTGTCATCCTTTGGGGGACACTGCTACACAATGGGGCATACCAAAGCTGCCCCTAAGGGAGGGAATGCTCTGGAACAGCTTCACGCAAGACCTTGCGCCCAACACTGGCACCCTGAGATGTGAAACCTTGTAATTTATAAAATTTGGTGAATGTGTGGACAGATGACCATGTGGCGGCCTTGCACAATTGTTCCGCCGAGGCTCCATGCCGTGCCACCCACGAAGTTCCTACTGCCCTAGTGGAATGAGCCCTTATGTCTTCCAGTACCGGCTTATGTGATAGAATATAAACCTGTCTGATTGTAGTCGTAAACCACTGAGATAAGAAAACTTTTGAGACTGGCCAACCTCTTTTCTGTGCATCATACAGAATAAAAAGGTCCGGCGTCTTGCGAATCAACCTGGTACGGTCCACATAGCACTGAAGTGCCCGGACCACATCCAGCATATGTATAGAAGCGTCTGAAGCCTGAGACCAATTGGCAAACGCTGGAACTACAATCTCTTGATTCACGTGGAACCGAGAAACCACCTTTGCAGTGAAAGAAGGTTCTGTGCGTAAAGCCACCCGATCTGCATGGAAAATCATAAAGGGTGGATTACAGCACAAATCCCCTCATTCGGAGATGCGCCGTGCCAAAAGAAATGGCTAGCAAGAAAACCACCTTACAGGTAAGATATTTAAGATCCGTTTATTCTGTGCAGAATAGGAGAACTATGAAGTTCTGACGAGTCGCCATGAAGTCTATCTCTGGCCGACCCCAGCATTAAACTAGGAGATCAAACACTTCCTGATGAAGTGACCACTCTCCCGCCAGAATTCTGTGATGACTGAGATAATCGGCCTCCCAATTCTATGCTCCCGGGATGAATACCGCTGGAACATTGGAACATCGCATTCCGCCCAAGACCTGATGCGTGATGTCTCTCTCATGGCCAAGGTGCTGCGCGTTGGAGGTACTGCTCGAAGTTCTAACACATTGATGGGCAGGTGAACTTCTTGCGAAGCCCAAAGACCCTGGAATCTGTGTTCCACGATGACTGCCCCCATCCGGAAAGACTTGCCTCCGTGTTGACCAAAACCTACTGCCAAGTCTGTAGAGACCGACCTCTGGAAAGGTGTGAATGGATTAGCCACCAGTTGAGCGATTGACGGGCTGCTTCCGACAACCTGATGAACTGTCTGTTCTGGCGAAGAGGAGACCCGGACCACTTGCGTAGGATCTCCCGCTGGAAAGTCCTTGAATGAAACTGGGCAAAAGAAACGGCTTCGAAACCGAGACCAAAGTTCCCAGGAGTTTCATACAGTTTAGAACAGACACCTGTCTTCACAGAAGAATAGCTCTAGTATTGCTGATAACTGCTGAGATCTTGTTCTCTGGCAGGAACACTCGTTGAAGACTGGTGTCGAAGATCAGACCCAGAAATTGCATTCTTTGAACGAGTGGATAATCCAACCGTGCGCCTTCAGGAAGTTTATAGTAAGACTTAAGTGTCTGAAAAGTATGAAATGGAAAGGGGGCCTTCAACCATAGATCGTTCAAGCAAGGAATGATGGTCACCCCTTGGACACATAGAAGACCCTCCATTACCGACATAATTTTGGTAAATACCCTTGGAGCCTTAGCTAGGCCAAAGGGGCAAAGCTCTGGTGCTGACTGCGAACCGAAGACGACGTTGATGCGCCCCAAGTAAGCCCTGAATGGAATCTAGAAGGGCCATGAGACTACAGGTCTGTTGATACAAACTTGGAAAGGGGAACACGTTGGAACTCTATTATGTGACCTTTTGTTACAATCCTTTGCACCCAGGTATCGGGGATGATGCTAGCCACTGGTTCTGGAACCGCAAGAGACGAGCCCTAATCCCCAACTCCTTGCCAGGGACCCAGTCATGCTGAAGCAGGTTCCGCTGGCTTTGTTGCTCCCGCTTGACAGTTGTCTTACATCTACAGAATCCTCCTCTAGAGGTAGTGGAGGATCCTCTGGCTGAACCTCTTTGAGTGCTCCCGAAAGGACGAAAGGAGGAACGAAATGACCAAAACCCTGTTTGGCCTTAGTACAACTAACAGGCAAAAAGGGACTCGCCTCCTGTAGCCGTCTAAATAATTTTCTCCTTTTGTGAACCAAAAGCGTAACACAATCATACGGTAGAGATTCCAAGGTACGTATGGAATCTGCGTCTGCTGACCATGAGCGTAACCACCAACAGCGCCTAGCTGCAATAATGAGAGCCGTTAATTAAACTTTATGGACGTAGCATCTAACGATGCTTGGCCCACCAATTCCGAAGCCTCTATAGTGTGTGCTGTCAACAGAATAAGCTCCGCCCTTTTTCTATTCTCCTGAAAGCCCCTAGCTAAATCCTCTGCCCGCACCTGAATAGCTTTGTTAACCCAGGCTGTGGATACAGCTGGTCTAACCAGAGTACCCCATTTTTTTTATGTGTAGCTTCCTTGAGGAAAACTGCACCCTGATAACCGTGGACTTGGTTAAATGGGCAATAGGAGAATCCACTACGAGAGAAGTTGCCCATTTAGCAGACTTTTCTGGAGGTATTGGGTATATGGATTTAAATTTGGATGGTACCATAAACTTCCGATCCGGTTTCTGCCACGCTTCCATAAGAAGCTCTAAAATCTGAGGAGGGGGAGGGAAACAGGCAATCTGCTTCTTCTGAGAGAATCCAGCTGACTCAGAAATCTCTGGATCCGAAAACCCGAATGTATGGTCTCTGGAGAACTCTCCTCAGACTCTGACAACTCTGCGAGAGTGTGCTCTGACTCCTGTACCCTTCTCTTAGTCAACTTCTTGTGAGGAGAACTAAGAAGGCGTTTTAGTGAGGAAGAAGGCTTAGCCTTGCCCTGATCTGAATCTGCCAGTGACAATGCTAATCATGACACAGCCTGGGACACTCTGCTAGTGCATGTACTGGCGGGTGTGGTAAAATAGAAAAATGAGATTCACTTACCACTCTCTGCGACATTACCCAGGTAAGCTCGGCAATTGAAGTGGTGAGAGACCGAAGGCACGCTGGCTCTTCCACTGGAGCTGGAACCGCTGTAGGCGAATCTTGGTCACGGGCCTTAGCCTCACAAGTCGCCTCCAGGTCTACCTGTCCACAAGGTAATTTATCATTACATATGGTACAGGTATAATGCAACGCTGCTCTTATAGCAGAACCCTCACATTTGGCTGTCCCTTCTCAGACATATCTAATTGTAATTAATTAAAAAATAATAATAATAATTAATAAAAAAAAATAT